>JANAVB010037419.1:13666447-13768947 GCA_029216955.1 Iris pallida | reverse complement strand
AATATATATATAAAAAATATAAATATTAAATATATTAATGAGATTCGTAATTAAAATATAAATATTTTACTACTAATGATTTTAGTTAAGGTTTTGATATTGGCAATTATACGTATCGTCTCACGTCGGGTTAGGACCAATGTCGGTCCTAACAATTGCCTACCAAGCATAGGTTGGATTGCAGGCTACGATTTTGATGATTTGTGACAAAATTTCTATTAGCCAATAAATAATTTATTTATTTTAACATATGAGATTAGCTAGTAAATAATTACTAGATAAATTATTAAATAATAATTAAACTAATTATTAGCAGATAAATCAGTTAGAAGTTAGCAGTTAGCAGTTAGCATTAGTGTTAGTATGTTAGTTTTTTTTCCAATATGTATTCCTACTTTCTATTACATTTTACAATGGGTTAGGATTTCCTCCACTCTCCTATAAATACCCCACTTTCCAATGAGATGTGACAACCTAATAATTCCCAAAATGTTCCTAATATTCTAGCTACAGCCGCCACCCCCCTTCATCCAAACCATTCCCGACCCCCTCGGCCACATTGGTGCCGAACCACTACCACCACCAGTTAACTACCACTGCAATCACCACCACCACTGGATGGCCGCAGCCCCGGTCATCCCATACAATACTACACCCCCACCGCCACAAAGTTGCCATCCACTATCACCATTAATCCGCCCGGCCACCATTTGCCGAGCCACCGCACACCCCATCCATCACCACCCCCGCTACCATCAAAACATAGAGAGAGAGAGAGAGAGGAGTCAACCTGATTCAGCCTCCGCGCCGAGTCCGGCAACTACGCCCCCAGATCCCGATCTCCACCTGGATGCCCCCGAGACTCCTCGAGCCGCTCCTTTTGACCCCCAACGTGTCCCAGTCAGTTGGTCGCCCCGTGCCAAGTGTAGACTCCTCATCGCCTGTATCATCGCAACCAGGCACCGTCGTCGCCCCGCTTGGCTCTGCCGAGCTAAGACCCTGCCTCCGCCGATAGCCCTCCAGCAGTCCCGTTGTTTCAGCGGTCGACCCACCGCTCCGCCACCACTTCGCCGCTGGGAGAACCCCCTTCTTCCTCTCTTCCTCCTCCTTTTGAAGTGATGACCGAGTCTCTCTCTCTCTCCAACAGAGGAGACCGGTTGTTTTTTTTTAAAGAAAAGAATGAACGGGCTGAATGTATGGGCTGGGCTCCAAAGCCAAATCCAGTTTAATTTTGATAAGTTATGGTTAATTTGTTGCGGGCTGGGCTTCCAAGCCCAACTAGGTTGTTTCATTTTAGGAATTAATTGATAAATACAGTAGGGCTTGGGCTAGAAGCCTACTCCTTATATTAATTATTCTGTGATTTATGGGCCAGGATGTCCCTGTGGACTGAGCCTATAAGGCCTATTCATGTCTTAATACATTTATTGTAAGAATTGAGCTAGGTTAGTTTTATATTAGTAAAATAATAATTGAATAATGTGGTATTTAATATTCTTACCAAATATTTTTATCAAAAAGTAATACTCACCACTTATACTTAGGGTAAATAAATTATTTGATATCATTTGTAATATTTTGCCTAAATGTAATATTTCCTAAATAATTTTTCTAATATAATTTTCAAAGGATTTTTCAAAGGATTTTTGCTAGGGAAATCTTGTTAACAAATATTATAGTATATTTATATAGTAAAATATTTGGGTAGTCATATTTGGTTTATTATCAACTTTTGTCTAAAATGGTTTATCAAATAGAGTTTGTAGTATTTTCAAATATTTATATTGAGTTGGACCCAAATCATATTTAACAAGTTGGAGATTTAGTTAGAATGATTATATATATATATATATATATATATATATATATATATATATATATATATATATATATATATATATATATATATATATATATATATATAAACCCTTATGACTAATAAAGTAAAGCTTTTAAGTATATATTAAAATGATTTTGACAAATTATATATATAGTTATACCTTTTCCTTAAATCATGATCGCGACTATTATAGTCGTCTCCATTTCTTGACTCGATTACCGTGCCAAATCCTGATTCAGAACTTTTATATATCAAACTAGGCTTTTTGGACTATTTTGGACTCAGTGGAACTGGTCGTGTCATTATTTGGGATCACCTTGTGGAGCATAGCATCGGTACCTATTCAGTGTTGACACGTTCGTGTCGTGCACGTCTACTTCCAACTAAATTGAGGCGAGTACATTCTCTGATAACTTTTTTCATTTACGATAATTACTATATTTCATGTACTTAGTGTAGATGTACTTGTTTCTCGACACATTGGTCACACAGATTGGTATTTACGGATTCCGTCATGAGATGTTATTCCCGTGTATTGGTATACCCTGTGCAAGCCCCATTGTAGTTCTTGTGCATTGTGTAGACACTGATGCCTGAAAAGATTTGCTACCTTCTCAAAGTATCCCATGTCATAACGTACCATGGTTGGATCCACTGTACCAGTCGGGGCGGGGAGTAGTAGTGTAGACATGTGACCATACCTTTTCCGTGCATGATATTGTTTTTCCCATGAGTGTTAGTCATACATTGCACGTATGACTAGCCAGGCCATATTCCCGTGCAAGTTCCCAAGCCGGTCACTTGTTGAAACTAGTACTCACTCATATAGATATATGATGCTTGACCCATGTACATGCCATGATTAGTTTCTCTTGTTCTTGCTCTAGTTTACTGTTTCACCCTTGTCATGCTACTTTCATGTACCTTTTATTTGTACTTGTATATTCTCTCTATTTACTGTCTCATAGCACTTGTCATTTACTAGGAACTGTTGTTGGAGATGTGCTCGTTCCAATCCTGACTAGATACGTTGACAAATATTAGTAATTGTTATGCCCCACATTATTGGACTACAAGATGATGCTAACTGAGACGGGTCACGATATTCTTTCACAGTGAGTTGTCTTCTGGAAGCTCTTGGCTATTATTTCTTTATTTTAGATTCATGTTTCATTGTCGGTTTATGCCTCTGACACATTCTTGTCATTTATGATCATTGTAGACTTTAGATTATTTCGGTTATATTACCATCTTTCTTATTCATATCTTTCTTAGATGTATGTGATTGGAATACATATTGTTATAGTGGATAATTTAGATATTGTAGATATTTATTGGGTACTGGGCAGCGTTCTACCGCCGATACTGCGGTGTAGGCTGGACGTGGCCTGCGTACTTGTGCCCGAATATCCGGGTGCGGGTCATGGCACGTTTTTGTGGTGACCCATGCAGGTCAGTCTTTGCAACTATTGCGAAGTCGTGGTAGTACCTAGGCTTAGCCGTACTACTGCGAGCCTGCCCTAGGATTTGGATTTGATTCATAGAATATTTTGGAGTTTGGTACTCAATCACACATTAGGAACTCTTGATAGATTTCAGGGATGACCCCTGGGAGTCTTATTTTGAATCTCTTTTGAGTCTATTCCCACTTGCTTTTATTTATCCTAATTTTGAAACATATGTCCGTTATCAAACCTTGTTCTTGCATTTAGGATGAGTTTATGGACCCCAGAGTGAACTAGAAGGTAGAATTGAACTTATATACCATATAGGTTTAGAAGAGAATGATTAGCCAATCTCGTATATAAAGGTTGAGATTGTTTTAGAATGTATTCCAGAAATTTTAAGTTTTGACCTAGATAGTATCATTGGGACAACCCTGAGAATCTCTCTCTAAACCCTACATCGGAATCTGTTTTCGCTTGTTTCCATTTACTTACCCTTGATTCATTGTTGAATTTTTAATCTTGATGTTCGTTGTTGACTTTGATTTCTATTTAGATTTATTTTTATGGATTCAATTGAGGTATAATCTGATAACATATTTGATAAGGACAATGAGAAAGTAAATGTCTGATTTATTTATGGAGTTTAGAATTTATCGTAGTCATACTAGCTAGTATGACAAGGACATATAGCCTGATTTTGGATATACTATCATAGTTATGGAATTTAGATTTTCTTGCAGCCATACCGGTTGGCGTGGTAAGAATCCTAGATAACATGATTATAGGGTGTATACCTTAGTTACAGACTCTATCATTTATTGCAGCTATGCTTACCGATGTGGCAAAAATTATGGCAACATGATTTTAGAAAGACGTGTATGGTTATCGGATCCTATCTTAAATTGGTTCACTTCTTTGACCAGATGAGCAAGAACAAATTTTACCATTATTTCTTCGTCTTAACTAACATTGTCCTAATTACATCGATCAACTATCTCGTATCAACTTATGTCATCTACACTTTGAAATCTTCGAATCTCCGTATCTCTTACTTAGGAAAGACTGGGGAAGTATTGTAATCATCTAGCTTGAAAAAGGATATAATTGTCATCAATGGTGATCTTGGTAATAATATAGAGCATGAGATATTAAGATAGAAGTAGTGAAAGAAATATTACAGAGATTAGAGACAAGAAAAGACTGGTAGTATCAGTTTGGAAACCATTACACTAGAGAGGTTACTTTGGGTATGGATTATTTTGGAAATAACGTAGGAGGATTTTGAGTAAGAAGAACAGTAGAAAATACATCAATGGTGAGAACTGTAATATCTTGTAGTTATATTTTTAGAAATAACAAGGATAGTCAAGGTCGAATTGTTTGAGAATCGGGATATTTTAGGTTACTGATTCTTGAGATATTTCATATTTGAGTTAAGACAAGATACCACAGTTGAAGTTCGAATATATGGAAGGAAGCTTATGACTATATGCGATGATGACATAAAATTGAACAGAAATTGGCAAGAATGATTGCGAGAGAGCACATAATTTTTGAGTTAAAGGAAAATCTAGATATTTGTTGATTTTTTTTAGAAGGATAATATGTGAAGGGATAGGGTTGAAAGAAATGCGTAAGTTGATTATTTTTATATAGTAATGGTGGTATCGCAATGTGAGTAATATGAAGGGTATAATTTGAAGGGATGTTCAATGTTATAAAACTGATTCAGAAATTTCGGATCAAATTAGGACAAGATGGAGGAATCTGGATTTAAAGATGATTAAGTTGACAGTACAGTACAAAGGGGATTGAATTCTAACAAAGAATATACTTCATGGGCACTGCCTTGGAGTAAAAGTCAGGCTTGTAGTATTTATAAAAAGGTTCGATTTCATGATCGAAAATTTGATTTTGGCAGTAGTCGTATGAAGAGGTGATTTTTAAAAGCAGAAATCATGATTTGGTAGTAGTATGTTGGACTTGTAAGATGAAGACAAAATGGTGGAAATTATGACCAAGTAATCCTAGTAGTAGTCGAAGTGGAGTAAGATGACTTGAATTCCTTCCGAAATCCCATCTTAATTTTTCCTATCATAGTAGAAGAGATTGATTTCTCTGTCTTTAAACCATTTCTTAAATTCAATATCGCTGAAATCTTTTTTTTTATCCTTTTGATCGTGACTAACCAATTTTGGTTGCCTTCCTTATCGTGCCAAGTTCTTGATTACCGACCATATCAAGTGACTTAAAACCCGACCGTGATTTTGCTTTCAATCCTTTATTTCTCATATCTAGACTTGATTATATTCTCTATTGTATCTAATATTGTTTGACCTAGGTTAGACTGACCTTATCTATGATTGTGTCAAATTTGATTATGATCATGTTGGATTTAGATACCATTATCACTCGTGCCTAAACTTTTGATTTAAATTCTTAGGAATAACTAGTTTCGTGCTAACCATGATTTGATTTAGCCATTAATCTTGTCACACCCCAGAACCAGAATACTGGCAAGTGGGAACGGACCATGCCAGCTACGTAATACCAAAGTACTCCAGTACTCCGAAATAACGTATAAGTTGTCAAGACATGGGGGTTACTATTACAAGCCATCAGTCAATCCTAGGTCAAACGATCCTAGGTATTTCAATCACAGGCAAATATACAAAGTACAAGAAGTACGATCATCAGACATACAATAGTAAAGCATCCTAAACCATATATACATGGATGATCATGAAGCCAATCATAAAAAATAGAGAACTAGCAAGAGTAATAGTCATACATGATAAGCTCTAGCTATAGTCTAGAATACGCACATCATGTTTTAGGCCCGTAGAATACATGTCAAGATCCCAAAACACGAGCTAAACACGTGCTCGGAGGCTAAACGCCACAAAAGAATAATGTACTTAACTAGTGGGAGAATGATATAAGAAACCCACTAAGGTACTCTGGTGCTCCGCGTAGTCACCGCCGAGTAGATGGTACGAAAGATCTTTCGGGTGTTAGGGTTATATACTAAAAGCATCACTTTTGTAGTAACCTTATTTCTTTAAATTTTGAATGAGAATCATATGGGCAAGTGTTTGCATATTGTATTTGTTGCAAGTGTTAATACAAATGTCTGATATTCTATATTATAGATAATATGTTGTGTGGTGTCACACAAAAGATCATATTATCAGTTCCCTATGGAATATATAAATAGTTCACAACCTAGATGGACTTGGACAATCTATTGGAAAGGTTGTAGTGTAATTTGGTATTAGTCTATCTTGACTATAGGTTTACACTAGTACACTTTGTGTGTATTGAACAGGACCACTTGAGGTTGTTCTCTTTGTACTGACTACATAAGAGAACAAACACCTCTGTTATTATGGATGCTTGTGCTCTTAATCCGGATATAATAATAGACATGTATATGCAGTGTGCATTACTTTGACTCATGAAAGAGTGAGATTCATTATGGGTCAACAACCTCTATGAATTGGGTAATAATATTGTATGTATGATGGGCTGTTGATTATAAATGGAATCCATGTCCCGATACATCGGGTTGATGATGTCCCCTTAAGGAGTTCATAAGGATTGTCGTGTAAACCCTGCAGGTGGATTATATCCGACATGACAAATAAAGTTGAGCGGTACTACTTAAGGATAAAAAATGTCGAATCAATATAGTTGTCAGTAACTTAATTTGATCGACGAACATTCGATATCTTAACATGGGGAGCCAAACGAGCATATAATAAAAGGAGCCCACAAACATAATTTGGGATTATGGAGGTAGTGCAACAATAGCTCATTAGTGGACCGAGCTAATGTTAATGGGCCTGGATTGTGTGTTCGGACTGAACACGGGATATCCAGATCCATTAGGAGGCCTAACCCTAATTTCTCCTCATGGTCCATGCCGTAGCCTATATATATCCTCTATTCTCTGGCCGCCAAATTATTGATCAGAAATATGAAGCTTTCTCTAAATTCGTGATTCACGTAAGGAGAAAAAGAGAGGGCCGCCAAGGAGAAGAAAAGGTTGGGAGATCGTCGCCCACATGACGTCCAACTCGAGGAAAGAATACATACAGAAGATCTTGGGGTCATCCGCTCGAGATTGCCAGAAACTACTTGTCTTCTTCCCGCCACATGTATAATTCGTGAACCCTAGTTTCTGCCTATGAAGGGTTAGAACACGTATTAAATCTGTTGAACTTTCTATCGATCAATACGCACACCAAAGTAAGGGTCCTGGGAATCCCCAGTTCCATCATCGGGCTCCTCTATCAATCTGGCCAGACAAAACTAGTGGAATTAGACCCCCAATAGCAAGTAACACAAAAGAAGCCAAACTTATGAACTAAAACCAGCAATAACTATCATAGCAACGGATAGAGACAGAAATAAGTAAATGCTGATCGAGACTCGTGCACTACCAATGCACTTATCCCGAGAATAAAAAAGACAATAAGCAAAACAACCTGAAGCATAAAGTAAAGGAAGCGTGTGAACATGTAAGATAATCTGGACATGTGAGCATGTTAAGTAGCCGGATCATGTAAGCATATGAGATAGCCGGGCCATGAGAGCATGGTGACTTAGCATGGGGATCATGTATAGCTTGTGAGATAACTGAACATGTGAGCATGGGAGACAACTGGGACATATAACATTAGGGTAACTGGGATATGTTGGCATATTAGAGAAATGGTGCGTGTGAGCATGTAAGAACTATATAGAACAACCAATAATAAGATGACTTAGGAACTATTCCAGAATCCAAGTTACAACCCGTAAACCAAACAAGGACCGAGGTTGTAACCCTTCTTCTGAACAGAACTTAGTCTCTAATCATTGTATAGCATAAAGATCATGTATGGCGTGTGAGTACTGAATAGGACGATAAATGACTAGATGACTTGGCAACTAATCCGGAACCCAAGTTACAACCCATAAACCAAACAAGGACCAGGGTTGTAACCCTTCTCCTGAACAGAACTTAGCCTTTAATCATTTATCGACAAAAGTCAAGCATAAACAACAATGTATTGAATAAACATACGGACACTGCCTAGACAAAACTAGACTGGATTCCATACAACAATCACGCCAAACAATGAGTACGGCTTTATACATTAGCTAACTAGGATTATCCCAAGCCTAGTTACTAATAAGATGCAATGGGATGTTCCCACAGTCACAAGTCCTGCTGACTATCCGGGTTATATATCCAGGTGAAAGTTACAAGAGAATTTATAGTGGATACATCACCCAGGGGACAAATGTATTCCACATACATATAATAGCGGGTACATCGCCCAGGAGACAAATATACCATTAAGAGAGTTATTAGGTAGCTTGAATGGTGCAACACATAACAGTATGCTGGAAATGCGCCCTACTCATCGGCAGGCTACAAGTCCACTGGAGGCGCCCAGATAACGAGATTGCCTGTAACTGAGAAATCTCTCTATATGAACTACTTGATCAATCTAGTCATTAACGTAGTCAGATTCATTATGAATTCCTGACCGTGGTAACCAGGAATTCATGTCATAGACATGATGCAGACGAGACATGTAGCTTGTTCACGCATACACAATAAATTCAACCACGGTGTCCAGAAAAGTGTTATCTTAGCAAGAGAGGAATAGCCGTCGTAACAACATCTTGATTACACATATCATGTTTAGGGTTACTTGTTATGTCAAAAGTACTAGTCGAAAGTGTGCCTCGACGTGCCACTATCATGTAAAGCAAAGAAGTGACCTGTAGCATGAGTGCACCACAATGGGCCACTATCTAGATTAAGCAAAGAAGTGACGTGTAGCATGAGTGCACCACAACGGGCCACCACTACTAAAATCTGCTCAATTGGCGACGTATATTTAGCGACGTTAGATTAACGTCGCTAAATTGTGTACATTAGCGACGTTTTATATAAACGTCGCTCATAGTCGCTACTAGCGACGACCTAAGCGACGTAACAACGACGTACATTAAGCACATGACCCAGTCGTCGCGAAACGTCGCTGGGACGTCGCTAGTAGCGACGCATTTAGCGACGGTAGTTTAAGCGTCGCTAAATTGTAATTATATCCCCGCCCCAACGTTTCATTTCCCCCTATTTTTCTCTCTCACTCTCTCTCCTCCCCGGCGCTCTCACTCTCTCCGACGGCGACTCTCACTTTCTCCGGCGGCGACTCTCCTCCCTCTCTGGTACGAGACCCTCCCCCTCCCTCTCTCTCTCTCTCTCCGTCTGTTTTGGTTATTGGTGGTTTAGGAGGGGTGCGGGTGGCTCGGAGGGAGGTACATGAGGGGATGCGGGTGGTTGGAGGTGAGTGGGGGTGGCTGGAGGGTGGGGCAGAGGGGACGAGGGCGGCTGGTGAAGGGGAGCTAGGGTTAGGGTTCGGATTAGGGTTTATTTTCCATTCGGCGCTGCCACTCTCTCCGGCGACTCTCCTCCCCCCTCCGGCGCTCTCACTCTCTCTCCTCCCCCCTCCGGCGCTCTCACTCTCTCCGGCGCTGTCACTCTCTCCGACGACGACTCTCACTCTCTCCGGCAACTCTCCTCCCTCTCTGGTACGTGACTCTCCCCCTTCCTCTCTCTCTCTCTCCGTCTATTTTGGTTATTGGTGGTTTGGGGGGTACGGGTGGCTCGGAGGGAGGTGCAGGAGGGGATGCGGGTGGTTCGGGGGTGAGTGGGGGGTGGTTGGGGGGGTGGGGCAGGGGGGATGAGGGCGGCTGGGGGAGGAGAGCTAGAAGTAGGGTTCGGGTTAGGGCTAGGGGTGGTGTGGGGGGGTGGCTTGGTCAGGGGCACCGATAGTGCCGAAAAATCTGATAATTTAGTAATAATTATTTGTTTTTTGACACCGAAAAATGTGATACTACGATTTGAATGCACCGATAGTGCCGATATTTATAACAAGTAGTTTTGTTGGCTGGTTAATTGGTAACATGGTGATCGGGACATATAGTCCCTGCAGCCATTCGACTGGCAAGGCAGAAACTACGGTACGACATGGTGATCAGGACATAGTCCCTGCAGCCATTCGACTGGCGAGGCAGAAACTATGTAGCTGTAGATAAAGTTGACTGTCCTGCGACCCTCATCCCTCGGCAAAGATGATACGATAACCTATCACTATATCTTATATAGTAGTAGATGACGTTTTAGTATTACATTATGTGAGTTCATCTTGATTCTGTTACATTCTTCAGATACTACATTCTAGATTCGATAAGAACGTATACTACACCATATGTACAGAACATAGATGATTCACACTAATGTATGCTAGAATGAATTTTGGGTTGCGTTCTGAGCCATCCGTTCTCACACTTAAAACACATGAATTAGGACAACCAACCAGAGAGGATACTCTGAGAGATCCATCTGAGTAGGACGTATACTCTGAGAGATCACCTTTACAAGAATGATATCAGTAGTGGGATTGAGTGTTGGAGGAGATATTATTAGAGTGTACGTCCTACTCAGATGGGTCTCTCACCGTTACTATTTTTTTCTGACAGCATTGTAGATGTGCTCCGTCAACAGATTCTTGCTCTGAGCCAAAACTTTGCCCCGGAGCTAAATTGGACATCCTTCGTGTAGAACTCGAGCGAGAGGTTCCTGACAGCATGGTGGTCTCCTTTGTCAAAGGATTCTTGCTCGTCCCATAACCTTTGTAGGATGAGCACGAATCCTTTGACAAAGGAGACCACCATGCTGTCAGGAATCTTTCACTCGAGCTCTACACGAAGGATGTCCAATTGAGCTCCGGGACAAAGTTTTGGCTCAGAGCAAGAATCTGTTGATGGAGCACATCTACCATGCTGTCAGAAAAAATAGTAACGGTGAGAGACCCATCTGAGTAGGACGTACACTCTGATAATATCTCCTCCAACACTCAATCCCACTACTGATATCATTCTTGTAAAGGTGATCTCTCATAGTATACGTCCTACTCAAGGATGTCCACTCGAGCTCTGGGGCAAAGGATTGACTCAGAGCGAATTTCTGGACAGAGATGACGAAGAAGATGGCTGTCAAAGCTTATGTAAGTTTTCTAATTCTTTATACGTATTATATTTTTGTCATTTTGTATTACTGATACTCTGAGTAATACGGAATGGTCCGATACCGATACTCTGAGTATCAGACCATTCCTATGTGTATCGGTATCGTAATCACAATACCGATACTCGAGTATCGCATTGATACTTAAGTATCACATCTGATAGTTCTCTCATTTATTTGTCAATTACTATATTTCAGTTCTAGTTAGTTTTATGTGATTCTCTGATAGTTCTCTCATTCATTTTCAACCGCTCTCCCCTGTGAATATTGATTTTACCAGATGGTAACCATGACCCGAGGAGCGGCACGTCGTTTGAGGGAAACAGTGAATGCTGAGGTGGCTCCTCCTGCTGTTAAGGAGGAAGTGGCACCGGTAGCTAGTGAGACCAGGAGTTCTATTCATCCAGTACCGGTAGCTAGTGAGACCGGGAGTTCTATTGATGCAGCACTTACAAGGGACTACATCTCTCCAAACGTCGTCGATCCCACTTTTTCGAGGTGGTTGTGTGATCGTATCACTGAGCGTTTGCGTGAGCTGCGTGGTTCTCATTAGCTATTAGTACTTATTTGTATTAGACTATTTGTATTGTGGGTTGTTTTTGTATTAGACTATTTGTATTGGACTACATATATGAATTAGTATTGTGTCAATCTCTGGATTGTATTGGACTACGACATGGTGATCAGGACATAGTCCCTGCAGCAATTCGACTGGCGAGGCAGAAACTATGTAGTCGTAGATAAAGTTGACTGTCCTTCGACCCTCATCCCTCAGCAATGATGATACGACAATCTATCACTATATCTTATATAGTAGTAGATGATGTTTTAGTATTACATTATGTGAGTTCATTCTTGATTCTGTTACATTCTTCAGATACTACATACTAGATTCGATAAGAACGTATACTACACCATATGTACAGAACATAGATGATTCACACTAATGTATGCTATAATAAATTTTGGGTTGTGTTCTGAGCCATCCGTTCTCACACTTAAAACACATATGAATTAGAACTGTGTGTCAATCTTTGTTTTTGTATTTTCGGCGAAGCCAGGGATTAGATTCTGTATTTTGTATTTTGGATTCTGTATTTTGGCTCAGGCTCCAGCTCCATTTGCATAAATCTACGGTACGACATGGTGATCAAGACATAGTCCATGCAGCCATTCGACTGGCGAGGCAGAAACTATGTAGCCGTAGATAAAGTTGACTATCCTTCGACCCTCATCCCTCGGCAATGATGGTATGACAACCTATCACTATATCTTATATAGTAGTAGATGACGTTTTAGTATTACATTATGTGAGTTCATCTTGATTCTGTTACATTCTTCAGATACTAGATACGATAAGAACATATACTACACCATATGTACAGAACATAATGATCCACACTAATGTATGCTAGAATAAATTTTGGGTTGTGTCCTGAGCCATCCGTTCTCACACTTAAATAGATATGAATTAGTACTGTGAGAGCACCGGAGAGAGTGAGAGCGCCGGAGGGGGAAGGAGAGAAAGTGAGAGAGTAAAATGGGGGGAAATGAATTGGTGGGGGAATCCAAGGATTAGATTCTGTATTTTGTATTTTAGATTCTGTATTTTGGCTCCAGCTCCAGGACATAGTCCCTGCAGCCATTCGACTAGCGAGGCAGAAACTATGGTACGACATGGTGATCAGGACATAGTCCCTGCAACCATTCGACTGGCGAGGCAGAAACTATGTAGCCGTAGATATATAAAGTTGACTGTCCTCCGACCCTCATCCCTCGGCAATGATGATACGACAACCTATCACTATATCTTATATAGTAGTAGATGATGTCTTAGTATTACATTATGTGAGTTCATCTTGATTCTGTTACATTCTTCAGATACTAGATACTAGATTCGATAAGAACGTATACTACACCATATGTACAGAACATAGATGATTCACACTAATGTATGCCAGAATGAATTTTGGGTTGTGTTCTGAGCCATCCGTTCTCACACTTAAAACACATATGAATTAGAACTGTGTGTCAATCTTTATTTTTATATTTTCGGCGAACCCAGGGATTATATTCTGTATTTTGTATTTTGACTTTGTACGTATTTGGGGATATTCAGTTTTTTCGTTGAGGATACTGAGTTTGTACGTATTTGCGGATATTGATTTGGTTGTGTTGAGGATATCATATATTGACATTGTTCGTTGTGGATAGTATTTTTTCTTTATATTTTTTGTATATTCTGGAATGTATTGTGCGTGCCGGTGTTAAGTGTTCCACCGAGGGGGTCGGCGAACCCAGGGATTGGATTCTGTATTCTGTATTTTGTATTCTGTATTTTGGCACAGGCTCCAGCTCCAGCTCCAGCATCATTTGCTTTCTGGAACCTATTTTTTTATATTTTTTTAATTTAGCGACGTTTTTAGCGATGTTAGTATTCGTCGCTACATATTAGCGACGTCAGGAAATGTCGCTAAAAGTGTCGCTAAATTCTGACGTGGCAACACATGGCACCAAATCTGATGTCAGCTCGTCGTCGTCAAAACGTCGCAAAACTGTCGCTAAACGGCGACCACGCTATAACGTCGCCTTTTACGTCGCTGATTAGCGTCAAATAACGAACGTTGCAAATAACGCCGCTAATTAGCGACGTCATTGACGTCGCAAAATAGCGTCGCCCTAGCGACGTTTTTTCGTTTAGCGACACATTTTTTTCCGTCGTTCCTGAAACGTCGCCCTAAACGTCGCTAAATTGATTTAGCGACGTTTTTGCTGAGATTAGCGACGTATTTAGACGTCGCTAATCTGACAAATTTTTGTAGTGCACTATCTAGGCAAAGATAAGACATGTAACGTGAGTGCGCCACGACGGGCCACTATCTAGTAAGCGAAGAAGACATGTAACATAGGTGCGCCACTGCGGGCCATAACAAGGAAATTCACATGGCATAAACTGTAAAGTACAATAGATCCGGGAAGGCATGGCAATACATATCATAGCATATAAGAAAGAATCGAAAGAAAAGACATGTCATGGCATATGAGAAGGAATAAAAGTGAGTACGTGTGCTGGTGTTAAGTGTACATATGGTGTACAATTATTCTTTAATTATACAAGATCATCAAGAGGAGATTATGTTGTCCTATTTAAGTCAGTTCAAAATTAACAAGTTATCAAGTCGGGTCATCACAAGTTAGGCCAAGTGCAGAAAACATGCAAGGAAGATCAAAAACTATAATTGAAATTTCCAGTTGCATATAAACTTCAATTAAGGTGAAACAAGAAGATTTTTGAATCCAAGACAAAGATCTACAACTTTCATGTTTTGAGTTTTTCAAGATTCTAGCTACAAAACAACTTAAACAGACAAAAACAGTGAAATAATGCAAATTTGGCGCATGGTCAATTCTGGGCAGTTACGACGCATAGGAATTTTGGTGTAAACCCCCAAGTTTTCTTGGATATTTGTTTAATATTTTGCTTAAATGAATAACTTTAGATTTTTTAAATATTTTAAAATGATATTTTTAAATAAAAGCAACCTTAGTCCTTGTTAAGTTTTGTTGTGTAGGTTGACTAGAAATCATGGCATGGATAGTGCAGTGGCGTGCTTTGACTAGTGTATTAGCCATGGTAGGGAAGGCCGAGCCATCGTGTTTTTTCTAACTAGGAAAACCAAGCCAAGTTGTGACATGACCTCTACGAATAAATAAATTATTTATTATTAATATTATTGACTTTTAGGAAACCCGGTTATACCCAGCTAGTCCGGACTGGACCCAAATCAAGCCCAAGTCCATGTAGGCATGCAGGGAGTCCAGAGACGTTCATGTTGGTATATAATGTTGTATGCATATATGCTTCGTGCTGGTGGGCTTAGTAAATAGTTTTCCAAAATATTTAATATAGATATATAGATATAGGTGTGTGTAACATATACGAGTTTTCGATAATAAAATTTTATTTCATTTTACAAAGGTGATAATAACTGTCATGAATATCTCCTTAGATTTTAGAAGTTATGGGTGTGGTATAGAAATATATTTTATTACTATGTACTAGGATTATATATATAAATATATATAATAAAATGGATATGTATATTAAGTTTAATTTATAATGTTAGTAAATGAATCATGAATATGTACATATATGTATACATTGCACTGATTGTTATATTGTATATTTTATATAAATATTTAGTGTGGTTATCCCATTTGTGTATAAATATTTATATCTAAATATAATATATAAAAAGAGAAAAGGAAATATAGAGGAAAAGGTTATTAAAAAAAAACAAAAAATGCCTCAGGTGAACAGTACCCGCACCTTCCCGCATAGAAGACAAGCCCCTTCAATACATGTATATATATATAGTGTTAAAAAAACCCTAAACCATGATCCATGTGACCCTCCCACACATGCGCACGCCGCCACAGGGTGGCCGTCGGCCGGCCGGGTAGCGGTAAACCGCTGTGCGACGGCCGCGGCAGCAGCAATACCCGCGACAAGCCAAGTACAGCGACATCAGCAAAGCAACTTCATGTGGCAGCAACGATCACCACGTTCGATCGTTTTCGGAACCGTCCTCACTGGTACATTCACAAACTATGTGGCTACTTTTCCCTTCAAATAGATTCTCGTGTGGTACACTAGTTTGCCCGGGAATTCGACACAAAGTTGTCGAAAATCAGTCCCAAAATAGGACAGAGAACCCAGTCCCAAACGCCATGTTAGAAGGGTAATTTTGGCCATAATATTGGAGGATTTTAAAATCTGTTTGAACAAATTTATCAACAACCCATACAGGATTAAAACCCTTCTTTTAGTTGAATTTCTAGTCGATTATATTCTTGTTAAAACAATTTTAAAAATCAAAGAAAAACCAGTTTTTAAAACAATAAAATTTAGAAAAATTTCTCGATATGACGTGCATCCCGACAAATCAGGCGACGTGATCGTGCGCTATATGCATCGAAAGGCGCGTATGGATGTTGCCTATGTGTGGGAACTGACAGAACGTTCCGTCGAGATACCCCGTATCGATCTTTTGCAAACTTGACCATAACTTCGTGTACGTTCGTCGTATCGAGACGAAACTTGCTCTAACAGGACCGTATCGAAATTCTGGTCCTGTGTGCCAAGTTTGGTCTGATTCTGAGAAGGTCGACCGGAACGCCTATTTAGCGGGCCCGCGACCTGCTCCAACGGGCGAAATTGTGCACCGCCCACCAGAATCCAACTTTGGACATACGGTTGGGTTCGTTTCCTTAAACTAGAACATATAGTTTGACGACTTTAGAAACCATAGATATTGGCACGCATTTCGGTACAAAATGGGTCCAACGGTGGACATCGTTTTGACCCAAAATTACGATTTTGCCCATGTTCTAGAATTTGACTTTTGGACATGCGTTTCCTAGATATATCTTTTACACCGACAATGTTCTTGATGTTTGTTCCAGAATCCAGAGCCGTTCGTGGATTTTGAGATTTCTTGCTGACGTGATTGATTGCTTGGAGTTGCTATTCCCGCACTGCCAGGCAAGACACCTTGCCATTTATATTGTTTATAATTAGTCTGCATTTCTTTAGTTATTGCATATCACTGTTCATTTATTTCTAGTTCTTCTAGTTGTACCATTATTACAGTTCCTGATTTACTACCTGCTCAGTGATATTAGCTTTACTTTATTATTATCCTTCGATTGCATATGGACCTAGAGCTAAGGGACTACCATCTGTAGTGTATTGCATAAACCTTGACATAGTTATACCACGAGATATGTGTGAGATGAGTAGCATGTAGAGGTACTTGCGTGTTGGCTGATCACCCGTACGCATGTGCTAGGACTAACTGCTAATAGAGGCATGTTAGGGGACTTAGTAGTTAGTAGAGATATGTTTGCAAAAACAAAAAGTTTATTCCAAACTTGTGAAAGAATAGTACAAAGTACAATAAATTCTGGAGAAGTACAACTGTAGAAATCTGATCAGAAGACGATCACTTTATCCCTTGGACTATGTGAACTTGAAGACTGTAGCCTCTGGAGAATGCAGCAGCAATTTTGCAAGAGTTCTTGATCTCTGTGCGTATGTATGTGATGCTTTAACAATGATTGGAAACTCTATTTATAGAGTTCAGGAAATAACTGTTTTAGCAGTTATTCTGATGTGCGCAAGGCTTGATTACGCCACATTGGGTTGTGCCAATCTTCTGTTGCGCCAACTTTCATTCAGTTATAAGTCGTGTACTAACTGTATTTAGACGCGTGGCATCATGTGATTGAGATACGCGTGGTCGTGTACAGGATAGTAGACACGTCTTGAGAGATTAGTGGCATGTGCGCCACGTCATCCTGCTTTAAAGATGAAAATTGTCTCAACTTTATCAGATTGCGCAAACTTCAATCAATGAGTAAAACTGTGCCTGATTGAGCTGCGCCTAGACACGTGGCAGCTTTTGAACAGAAGTCATTCAGATTGTGCCTAGGCGCAACTTACAAAGCGTACAGGACAGCTGTCAACCAACTCTCCTCGAGCAGCACAATTTGCGATATTCGAAGAGATTTTCCTCGTTCACTATGGTGTCAGTTGTCAGTGCTGTCAGGTAATGATGGCCATTAAGTGTCAGGCGCCACGTAGATTTTGGCGTAATAAGACTAGGCGCAGTCTGATATATGGTGCAACCTATTCAACGGCACAGTTTGTTCTCTGAGCTTCATATCAGTGGCGCAACCTAATTGTTGGGGCGCAACTTGATCACTGGTTAGTAGGTTCATGGCGAAACTTGATTTTTAGGCCCTACAAGACCCCTTCAAAGTTTTCAAAACTTAAAAACATTTCAAAGTTTTTGAAATACTTTGAACTTTATAAAAGTTTTGACGGAGTCAAGTTGCGCCAGTCAATCGCAGTCTGTTACTACCAGTTACGATTTTTTCGTGCATAATTGGGGGTGACTGTTAGGATTCCGACTTTTGGCTATAAATAATCCCTGTTTAATCCACTGTGATTCTTTACTTTCACTTTTAATCTTTTGAGGAAATTTTTTGAACTCTTGCAACCCTCTTTTCTAACCTTCTCCTCGACGACATGGCCCCCAAAAGGACTGCTGCTGACAAAGGAAAGGCCATCGCCACCCCTTCAACTCGTGCTCCGTCCACCCGTGCACCACAATATGTGCCGCCTTTTTCTCGACGAGAGACGGCCAACCCAGCAATAGAAGGTGATTAAGGACGAGCCGATTCGTTCTGTGGACGATGATTCCATCACTGATTGATTTGTGCCCCTTTTTTTAGAGTGTGGTGTATCACAAACTTTGCGCCACCCCTTCTTAGGGTGTGGTTGCCCCTTTTCTTGAATACTATTCGTTTTTACGAACCGTGTTACGCATACTATTGTGCACAGTTAAAAATACTGCATGACTTAATTTAAGGCACAACTCAGTATGTGGCGCAACCTGAGGTATTGCACAATTTGAGTTTCACGCAACATGGCATGTGGCGCAACTTGGCTTGTTGCGCAACTCAGAATATTGTGCAACTTAAGTTTCGCGCAACACATCATGTGGCGCAACTCAGAAAGTCTATGTAACTCAATAAGTCGTACATCTTTATTTTGCTTCTAATTTTTTTGTTCATGTATCTTTTTGTAGTTAATCTCAGGGAAGACCCGAATGCAGGAAGATTTGCTTCAATATTTAATATCCCAGAGTATAGAGAGAATTTGTCTCATGTTACTTTCCCTCAATACGATGGTCCTGAAGCACGAAGAACTCTGCTCATAGACCAAGATAATCAGACTCTTTTAAACTTAATGAATGGTGAACCCCTTCAGAGCTTGGATAGTATAGTCTACAAGAAACCTGCCTTTTTATTCGGGGATGCCATCAAGAAGACCTCCAGCCTAAGGCAAGAAAAGAGATAAGATATTTCTTAAAGGAGGACAAAGCCATACACCTAACAGAAATATCACGGTCGATGGCATTATCCCAATTTGCTTTTGCCAGCTATCCTAGAAGGATGTCATGGGATCTGACTCCTCTTCAGAAAGCAAGAATTGGAAAAATCTGTTATAAATTGGGTCAGAATAACAAGGACCTTTTCTACAGTACTTCTGAAAGATATAATACACATTTAAGAGGGTTAAGGCCGAGCTGCATTCCTTCCGAGGATTCTTCCATGCTTCTTCCGGTCAGAGTACCTATTTTTGCCAATACATTTGCAAAAGCTGAAGGCAGATATCCAGACCGTGCTATGCGTATGACAGGCCTGGTAAACCCTGGGATGAAGCGCTGGAGTAGCTTGTCCATATGGATTTTGGAGGAATTTAAAGACAAGCTCATTGATCTGGTCTCTATAATGCCATCTGTACTACAGTATATGGCATTCACCCGAACCCTCATATGTTCTTGGCTCTAATAGAGAGATATAATGAAAGCACTGGGACTTTCATGACGCCTCATAGAGAGATGGAGTTTGCTCTTAACGAGATGGAATATATCTCTCGTTTACCAATGAGTGATAACCCATATGAAGAATATGTACCCACAAATGATGAGTTAGATGCTCTGGCAAAAGAGAATTCCGAGATGATCACAGTTTTCCAAGAGCTGCTGTGTCACTACAAAATCTGCTCACTCTACTACGAAAGTGTCACTGCGAGTACTTGCTACATCACTAAATGGATGCCATATCTGTTCTTAGGTCATGCGTGGGAGGACAAGCCACTGGATAGTCAAACCTGTACTCCTCGTTTCTTTGAACTTTGATAAGAGTGATATGTAATATCTGATGGAGAAACATGATCATGGGGATGTCACATTGACTGAGGACTCGGGTCTATTTAAGACTGACGATGTTCTCCAGAGTTATCTTAGACAGGGTTACAGACCTATGTCTCCAGAAGCCCAGCTGGCAGGCTTTCTATCTTTATGGCTCCGACGCTTTGTAGTTCCAGGAGCCAGTACAGTTGACAGGTTCCATCGGGGTGTCCTGTTCGCTGCAACACGTTTTGTATTTGGATATAAGATGGATCTCCTATCAGCCATGACCTGCCGCCTGAATGCAGGATTACGTTCTTTTGTGGACACTATGCTGAAAGATAAGGATGCTCGGTCAGATTTTCCCCGTACTGAAATACCATATACTTATTTGTTCGGATGGTTATTGCTACACCATCCTTGTTTGATGAACCCGGATATGGAAACTGCTGATGGAGACTTCATTGGGCATTTTGCTAATGCTTACTGGAAATATACTACTTTTTCAGAGTGCCAACTCGCCTTGAATCGTGGATCAGGATGGTATTTCCAGTGTGTTGGACCTCCTTCAGGGTATGAAACCATGCCTCCACAAATGATGGACTTACCTGAAGAAATACTTCGTTTAAGCCCAAACATCTTTTCATGGCTTAAGGTGATCCGACCTTCTCACTTAGTCTATAGATTTGAAGAAGAATGCTATTTGGAACTGTATTTGCCAAGTCGGTTTGCACGGCAGTTTGGATATGATCAGCTTCATGTAGGTAATGCAACTACTTGCCTACAAGCCAAGGGTTATCTCATTGATAGGGCTAGAGCTTGGAGTTACTACAACGCCCGGGGCACAAAAGCTATCTTTTCTATGCCTTATAAACTTCCACAAGCCCCGCGCATGTTATATTCGTACGCAAACTTCTATTCTTCAGTGAATACATTCGCTGAAAACTTTCATCCTGCATATAGCTTTGCAACCGAAAAGAGATTTAAACAAGGAAAACGTACTCTTCAGTCTCTTCGGGATGTAGAAGACAAAGACCCTGCCGATGAACCTCTAGAGGCATCAATTTTAATGAACTTTGCTGACCCAGTTCAAGATCCTCTAGATATATCCATAAAGATGCGGAAAGAAAAATCCCCTGTTAAAGGTTTGAAGAAAAGAAAGACTAAGAAGACGACGGCCTCTCCTCAACGAGATAATCCTCCTAATTATCCAAGGGCCCTGGAGAAGAAGAAAAGAACATCACTGGTTATCAATGAACCAGTAACTACGAGAACAACTCGTTCTCAATCAAAACAGTTGCTTCTCAGTTCTTCCTCTGGAGAGAAGGACATTACCCCTTCTTCTATTCAGAACAGGGGAAGATTACAGAATGAGGAACTTCTACTTCCTTGATCGATCTAGAGGGTGATCGTACTGGAGCTATTACAGGGCCAGACGCACCAATACTCAAAGAAGTTAGAAGAAAAAGAGTACATTGTAGAAAGAAGCAACAAAATTTGCCCATTTTCACTCCGAAGGATAGATGACGAGTTCTGTAATTTGTTTCTTCAGAACCTGAATTCTTTCATCACGAGAATCTAGCACTCTCTGCCTAGCTTCAACTCGTCCTGATTCAGGATCGAAAGGTTGTAGAGCAGCAGTTCGACGTGTTGGCTCTTCACTCTGAAGACATTCAAATTCCTTCTTCTGGTCCTTCAAAATCTCCACCCGATCAATAGCGGATTGGTACAATTGATTCTCATGTTCTATGTTCTGCTTAGCAGTTTGGAGTTCTGCCTGAAGTTGAGCAATTTAAGCTTCTAGTGAAAGCCAGCAGGAATGTTTCAAAGTCAGCTTAGAGGATATGAATGTTCTATGTTCCTCTGTAGACTTGGTCTTGTGACTCTCAGCAATAATAGCCACATCAGAGATATGAATGTCTAGCTTAGAGGATTGTCTAGTGAAAGCCAGCAGGAATGTTTCAAAGTCAGCTTTACTAATTTCTACTTCTCGAACTATGGTTTTATATTCCATGCTTACTAGTGGCTCGATATCTCCTCTTTTCAGCTCCTTGTAAGCCTTGATTGAGCTCTCTAGCTCATCCAAAATATGTTCCAAAAATAAAGCTTGAGCTTCGTCTCCTTGACTACGGATGCCTTCGATCAAGAATGTAGTAGGAGTTCTAACGGTACTGAAAGGGACATCCTCTCTCTCCATAACTCTATGAACTAGAGGCTCCAGAGACGTAAAGAAGTTTTGTTTTACTGTGGTATTGTTGTGATTTTTCTTTTGGAACAGCAATACGAAAAGGAGTTCGCCTTCCTTTACCGTTGTTGAGGCCAGTTTTGAAATCATAGCCCATTTTGCGGATGATTGCTTTGGATTGGGGACTATAGCGGCGTAATTGTAGCCTTTCTGTATCATCTCTATTATCTTTATAGAGCATGATTTTTGGTTCCTCTCTTTTGTTGAAGAATATAGGCTTTTCATCTTTCTTTCGAGACGGTACTAAGAAGTACGACTCTTGTATTGAATCCAGTGATACCACATTTCGCAGAGATGATACGACTTCTATTGTAAGTGGTTTAAAGCTATCTAGCATATCCAAATAATACTGAGTATAGTAAGAGACATCAGTATACTGCAAAGGAGATGCTTTATTGATTTTTACACCATTATTTACAATAGAAACTTTAGCCTTAGTAGGCTTAGTCAGATTGATGACCAGAGGGGGAGAAGAAGAACGAAAAGGCGGAGGGGGCTTCTTGCGATGAAGATCGATTATAAGCGGCTCAGAAGAGGCGAGCTCCCTTTGTTCCTGACTATCACCCTTGGGCTGCTTCTCATGGGAAGGAAGATAGATAGTCAGTAGTTTGGAAGACCGAGGACAAGAGGTACGTCCTTTGACCGGGATCACCAATGTATCATTCGGCACATTTTTCTGTTCTTCATCTGTGTCCATTGCTAGTACCACCTTCATGAACTCCTCCTTGTACATGCGAGAATCGTTGCAGTATGCTTCAACTCCTTTGAAAGGATTCAGATCTGCAACCTCTTTTTGGACTTCTCCATTACCATCCACATATTTGAAACATTGGTGGAGAGTAGAAGGTACAATATTGTGTTCATGGAGGAATGGCCTTCCTAACAAAGCATTGTATGAACCATGATTGTCAATAACATAGAAAGTTACCTTTGTACGAAGATTGCCAATTTGAAGTTTTAGGCATATCTTTCCCAAAGGTTCACTTCTTCCTTGATTGAACCCAAGATGGTAGTAATAGTTGTAGAAAGGTTATGCACTGGGATCTTTAAATCATCCAACAAAGATTTCGGCATGATGCTAAGTACAGACCCGGGGTCAATCGGAATACGATCGACTTTCATGGTATCTACATATCCTGTAAAATAGAGAGGACGATCATGACGATTGTCTTCTAACAACATGTCATCTTGTGTAAAAGTGATGTTGGGCATTAATTCAAATACACTATGACAATGTGCGCAGCTGACTGGCTCCTTTTCAGGTTTCTTGAGAAGAGTAAGACAAGCGTCAGCCTGCATCAAGGTGTAGCTCCCCTTTCCGGAAATTTAAAATATTTTAATATTATTATTTATTTGAATGGGGATTTTTAGATTTTTATAAATAATTAATTAGTTAATTATTACGGTAGATAATTTTAGACATGGTTAGGAATTGGGGTACAAGGCGACTAGAAATTATGGCACGGATAATGCAGTGACGTACTTTGACTAGTGTATTAGCCCTGGTAGGAAAGACCGAGCCATAATGATGTTCTAACTAGGAAACCAGGCCAAGTTGTGACTTAACCCTTACCGAATATTATTTATTTATTAATTATATTATTGAGTTTTAGGGAACCCGATTATACTAAACTAGTCCAGATTGGACACAACCAAGCCAAGCCTATGTAGACATACTTTTAGGTACGTACAAATATTTTCTAGCTTTTGGGTGGACTTAATGATATTTCTAAATATTTGGTTATTTATACAAAATGGGTATTATTAATATTTAAATAGTTTTTAGAATATTGGTACAATTTTCTAGGGTCGAATATGTTCACCAAGACTCTTTGGGTTATTTTAGTGGGTTATTTATTATGGAGTTTATTTTGATGTATAATATATATAATTATGTGTGTAAGTGTATGTGAATATGAATATATGAATATATTCTATATGTGTACGAATTATAAATAATATATATTTTGTGTATGTGTACAAGATATAAAATATATATTATATAGGTGTATATGTGTACGTGTACATAAAAATATATATATGTAATGTGAATATATATGTAAATATATAATTATTAGGTGTATACGTGTATATAAATATTTATAGGTGTACACGTGTATGTATATAAATATAATATATATATATCTATATTATATCTATAATATATATAAATATATAATATATATATAATATATATATATATATATATATATATATATATATATATATATATATATAAATATAATAATATAAATAATAATATATATATCTATCTATATCTATATATATATATAGATATATAATATTAATATATATTATATATATATATATATGTGCATGCATACAAATACATATATATGGGCGTATATGTGTATGTATATACAAATATACATATATATTATACATGTGTGTGTGTATACTATAGACATGTATAGATGTACTCTTACTAAATAAAAATAAATACAAAAAAAAAGAACCACATAAAATCCCACCCAACATAACCCATACCCGAACAGCCCACACCCAATATCACTCCCCTGAACCCGAACAGCCCACACCCAATATCACTCCCCTGAACCCGAACATCCCACACCCAATATCACTCCCCTGAACCCGAGCCTTGCGAACACAGGCCCTCGCGCACATAATATATATCGAGATCGAGGGCGGAGGAGTCCCAAACCCTAAATCCCTACGATGCCGCCTCCCCGCACTGCGCGTGCGATCGCCGCACCACGCCGGAGCCACGGCCAGCCAGCCACGCAGCCGCGACAGAGCAGCGGCCACCTCAGTAACTGCAGTAGCAGTTCCAAAAGGTCGTTCGCGGTGTGATTTCGCAACTCTCGCTCCATTGTTTCGTATGCCGATTGAACAAGTATGTTCACAACATGTAGGACTCCAGTCGCCTTCATTTACTTTAAAATTAGACGCCGAGGTTGTCCGAAAAATCGACTCAAAGTCGGAGAAAATCATGTTTTCAGGACATAGTGTGTGACTGCCCCAACACCTATTTGGAAGGCCGTTCTTGGTCGAACCGTTAAGATACCTAGGAAACCAATTAACAATAGTCCTAGACAACCTATAGGGCACTGAAACCCAGTTTACGGAAATTGAAATCATCAACTACGCGTCGAGAAATCGGATCCCGAAGTTTTAGAAAAAACTGTTTTGAATAATAGAAAATTTTAGAAAAACCTTCGATACGACGTGCGTCCCGCCAATCCGGGCGACGTGGTCGCGAACCGAAAGCATCGAAAGGTGCGTAACGGATTCGTGGATGTGTGGGCTTTGACGGAATTCAAATTGGTCGCGTGTGCGACGAATTTGATGCGTATCCGTCAAAATTCACCGTATCGACCTCTGTGCAAATTTTCTAATTACTTTGTGCACGATCGTCAGATCGAGATGAAACTTGCACCAACAGAATCGCATCATTTTTTTGGTCCTGTATTCCAATTTGGTCAATTCTGAAACAGTTGAATCGGACCGCCGTTTTGCGGGTCCCATGGTCCGACTCAACAGGCGATTTTGTGCACGGCCTGCCAAAATCCAACTTTGGACATACTGTTGGATTCGTATCGGAAAACCAAACCTGTTGACATATAGTTTGACGACTTTAGAGACCGTTGACTCTGGTACACTTTTTGGTGTAAAGCGGGTCCAACGACGGACACTGTCTTGACCTAAAATTACAGTTTTGCCCCTGTGTTCAGAATTGGACTTAAGGACAGACAATCCTAGCTAATTTGACTATTCTGAGAACGTTGGTACTGTTTATTTTAGCATCTGGAGACTTCTGCATGTGTTGACTGATTGTGGCTCATTGAGTGGTATAGTATTATTGGTTTCACCAGCTAAGGATCTCAGGCAAGTGCACTTTCTGATTGCTTTTCGATTCATAGTAGTTTTTATATTTCATGTTCATACATATATCTTGCTGCTTGTTGACACGCTTGTCACACGGAGTAGTCGGGAGGGGAAATATCTTAGTAGACATATGGACTACCCAAAAATCCCTGAGTCTATTCGTGAATAATAGCAGCTGCACACGACACGTGCAGGGTGCCGGATTTACCCCTAGCCGTTCACATGTCGAAACAAAATTTCAAAACTAGATAGTTTTTTTTTATTTGTCTTCCTTTTCTTCTTCACCACCTGCCCTGTCATCAGTTACTTTTTAGCTTTCATATCTCATATGTTATTTTCATGTCTTGTTAATTCTATTGTCTTTTCGCATTACCGTTGGTTTGTGTACTTGTTCCATTCCTGACTGGAACCAACATTTTTCAGGTTTAGCCGCGATCACTCTTAACACTCGGAAGACATGGGTATGCTGAGGTCAACCTAGATAGTGGAACTAGCTGATTTTACTATTCTGTGAGACATTGTATTTTCTTCAAATATAAATGTTGTAATAAAATTAGAATATGAATGAGCAATAAAGTTGTTATTTTTGTGATTTTGAGCATCTTGGCCGTGACAGCGTTCTACCGCCGACTCTGCGGCGTAGGCTGGCTTGGACACGTCTCGTATCCGAAAAGTGGGTGCGGGTCGTGACAAGTTTTTGTGGTGGCCCATGCAGGTCAATTTTCGTAAAAGATTGCGAACTCGTGATGGTACTTAAGTTAGTCGTACCATTACGAGCCTGCGCCTGAGAAATGCTCATTAACAATTAGGGTTAAATTTAGGAGGACAACTAGGATAAGGGTCCCTTATTTTTGACTAATTGGGTAGTTAAGATTTTCTGATAGGCCATGCAATTTTGATACAAAATTGTTAAATTTAGATAGCTTGCTAGATCTCTATAGATACACTATTACTTTTGATACGACGATATGATCTAGTGTGGATATAGTATTCGCTTGCTATGTTAGGCTTGCCTAGAATTAAGGCTTTAATCTAGATAACCTGTTCAATTCTTCTTTTGCTCTATTAGATATAACATCACATCATGAGTTAGAATTGCCTATTTTAAAGTCTATTTTGCTGTAAGGAACTGGTTTATAATTTCTGATTCTGTTATTTATGTACGAATCTCGAGGCAGATTTGATTCCAGTTTTCCTCTCAACCATTTGAAATATATATGAAATAAATATTAGGATGTTCTTGTTTTTATTGTCTTCAGTTATTTCCTCCCCGATCAATCTTCTTCTTTGAGGATTGAGACTTATAGGCAGATGTTTACGCTTTCTATCACAGTCAATTAGTTTGAATCTTTAGCAGCTCCTTGAAGTTCTTAGGAATAGCTGGAGTGATTTTAACGACTGCGATGGCCAGACAGCAGCGCACTGTCGCCAATTACCTGAGAGCGGAGAGTGTGGGTTCACTGCAGCCAACAGCGCACTGGCAAGGCAACCCACAGAATTGAAATCATTTCGAAGAATCATAGTTTATGGAACATTGCTAAAACTTTATCTTCGTTGAACTCTTTAGGCCTTGTGTCAATATAGGGTAGAGTATCTGATAGCCTATCACAATGAATCACAGAACCAAGGGTTGTCGCAGCCAGAGTATACGGGCGAGACATAATTTTCGGTGAAATGACTTCAGACGTGATTACAAGTTTAGGATACTATATAGAATAGAAAGATGCCATGTGTGTCCCATAAGATCCAAAACCAATACTAGTGGAAGTTCTGTAAGTTGAGTAGCATGTATCCCAACCTCGTATTATGTGGTCATTGTGACCTATTGACGAGGTAATTGACCGACACTAATTGGTTTACCTAGAATATAGAATTTAGAAGTCCATAACCCATTAGTCGACCAAGGCCTTAAGGATAAGAAGATAAGTAGGATGCCTATATAAGCAATAACACCAGGTAAGGTTTTGATTCTCTCAAAACTCGAACTACTTGTGCCTCCTTTCAAAAATCTCACATGTTTGTATTCTGACTATCTTGACCAACGCTGCTATTACAGCCTAGTTTTGCAAGCTTACTCTTTTATCGAGCTTGATTCAAGACATATGTTATTGGGGACGTCTACTAACATATTGTCTAATCAGAATCAGTGTATTACGGTCTGATCAACCATGATCATTTGATTCGCTCTTCATTTAATTACCCTACGTGGATTGAGATATAGAGGTATCCAGGATCTCATCCGCGACTGTATTGACAATTCTTTTTGAATTATACATCTACCCTTGAATCACGCAATTGTATTCGATGACATCTTTCTTGAACTCCATATTGCTTTTGTCTTTCACTAATTGGAAAGACGAACGCTCGTATTTGATAGATAGATACAGAGTATCCCATGGCTATGATAGTTGTATATACAAGTGTAGCTACCATCGGCCAACCATGTGACTAAAACCTTACCTTGAGTTACTCGTTCTCCTTTCGACCCTCAAAGCTACTATTGGAATCCTTCTAACCTCATTATTCCTAAAACCATATCCTAGCTTCTAAGGTGGGTAGACCGTAAGCCTTCTAAAATTTTGGGATATACGAGGATTACCGATTGATTAGAATAACTTTCCTTTGGAATGATAGTTAGTGCCCCGTGGACTCCCACTTTCCATTTAGATCATTTTTTGTTTCCGGCCGTGTCCTTAATATTCGGAGCACACGAGACCAGTTACCTTCCAACAAATTTCATATGCAAGATCTAGACGAGCCCAACTTCATCTAGGTATACCATGTCCCACTCAAAAACATCCCCTTGTACTCTACTTTTATGGTATGACTTTCAAGTCAAAAGGGCTAACTATAACCCTTACCATAATATCAATAACTTTTCGACTTCCATTAGAGTCTCAACTTCGACTCAATTTGTCACGCCCCAGAACCAGAATACTGGAGAACGGGGGCAGACATAGCCAACTACGTATAATAAAATGGAATCCATCTCACCATACGGTCACGGCTGTCTAGATATATGAGGGTTTATCTACAAGCCATCAGTCTCTTAAGGTCATGAACAAGCCTAGTTGTCTCAATCACAAGCAAGTAAGTAAAAGTCACAAGATGTATGATCATTAAATATACAATAGTAAGGCGTCCCAAACATTACATATTCAGTTGATCATGAAGCTAGTCGTTACAAAATGTCAGGACTAGCAAGAGTTTAGTCATACATGATCAACCCTAGGATCTGTTAATCATGTTACAGCCCGTAGGCAGACAGTAAGTAAGTGCAATCGAGCTAAACAGGTGCTCGTCGGCTAAACGCCTCAAAAAATATTTTTACAATAGAGTAGGAGAGCCAAAAATAACCTCGTTGCCAGGGTTCCGTCTAGTGGCCACCATCTGGCTGGAAGGTCGGTAGATCCTCTGGAGCTGCTCCGAAATCTGGCCACACAAAACCAGCTGGGTCAGATCCCAAAAAGAGCAAGTGCCACAAAGGAAGCTTCACTTAGGAACTAAAACCAGCAATCAGCACAAGAGTATAAATAAAAGTAAGAACTAGAAATAAAGAAATACATCAGGATGATATACGACGAGATAACCATGGAACTATTCAGATAGCCAGTTACAACCCGTAAACCAAACAAGGACCGGGGTTGTAACCCTTCGTCTGAACAGAACTTGGAATTCTCACCATTTATCGGTAAAATAAATACAGGTATTCTGGACATGCAGTAATCTGGAACAGAATCAGGACAAGACTAGACATGTTAGACTCCATACAATCATTTCACGGCCAAGCAAGAATTACGGCTTGATACTTTAACTAACTAGGGTTATCACAGGCCTAGTTACTAGCAAGATGCAGTGAGATTACTCCACGCCACAAGTCCTGCAGTCCATCCAGGTTACCCGGGTTAAAAGAATTAGGGTTGAATTCAGGTGGGTACATCGTTCAGGAAACGAATGTACCCTTAGGTAGCTTGAAGGGTGCAACACATGACAGTGTGCTGGAAATGTGCCCTACTCGACGGCAGGCTACAGATCCCAAGGCGTGCCCAGGTAACGGGATTGCCTGTAGCTGGGAGACCTCTTTATGACAAGTGTATTAATCTAGTTATTAACCTTAGTCCATTTCAATAGGTACTCCTGACAGTGGTACTCAGGAGTCCCCTCCTAGACATGATGCAAGACAGGACTGTATTATTTGTACAAGCACAATCGCCTACGGTGTCCAGGATTAATTACAGGTCCTGTCATGTCAGGTAGCCGTCGCAGCAGCTGTTCAAGATATATCATGTCAGGTTATCATGTCAAGAATTCTTGTCAGGAGTGCGCCACGACGGGCCACTATCAGGTCATGTCAGGTTACTTGTCAAGAGTGCACCCCTACGGGTCACTATCACGTCATGCTCAATTATCAATTCCAAACATATCAAGTAAATTTGTGATTATCAAGTTCAGGACAAAAGGCGTAAGGATATAAATGGACGTTAAATATCTAATAAATATCAATATACAGGGCTATAGAATCCAGGGTAAGTAGGGTCAGGTCCAGTTGCGCCTAAACATCAGGTTGCGCTCAAGTCAGGCTGCGCTCAAGTCAGGCTACACTCAAGTCAGGCTACGCTCAAGTCAGGCTACGCTCAAGTCATACGTCTCCAAAAGGCAGCGTATGGACTCCATACAACTCCTCTTCGACTCCTCATCAAGGCAGCGTATGAGGTCCATACGACTCCTTGTCAAGGCAGCGTATGAGGTCCATACGACTCCTTGTCAAGGCAGCGTATGCAAGACATACGCCTCTAAAAGGCAGCGTATGGGTCAAACTGCGCTGCGCTAAAGAGCGCACGCAACTCAGGGGTGCAAACTAAAAGTTCGCGCACACTGCTCACTGTCTTCTCCAAATCAGCAAGAACTCCATGGTTTGAACCCAAAGCTTCAAAAGTCCATAACTTGGTCAAAATAAGTCCAAATCCAACTTTTCAAAGGTCAAAATTGGGTAGAATAAAATTCTCTACAACATGGAACCATCAAAACTCGGAAATAACAAGATTAAATAGATCAAAACCTAAGAATTCGAAAATAAAGTAAACTTAGATCTACAAGAATCTTGCCATGGAAATTAGAAATGCCAAGTACTAAAGTGTTTTAGAATGTAGTAAAGAAGAGAATGGAGCAATAAATTAGAGTTCCTCCATAAAACAAGTTGTACTTGCCTAGACCTCTCTCTTCTCTCTCTGGTAGGTGAAGGAGTAAATGGAAGAAGAAGAAGAGATTAATGAAGAGAGAGAAGAAGAATAGGTAATAAATATGAGTGGTGGTGGTAGGTAGGGGGTTCACCCCTTGGTTCATGATGAACCAAGAGCAATCCCAAACCGAACCAAGCCAACCCAAACCAAGAATAAACCAAGCCCAGGAAGGAAATTAAGCAAGAAATCATGCAATACAAGAATAAATACGTACACGTATTCCAGAAATACGTAATACGAACCACAGGCATTACACAATTCCTTTGACCCAATATATGGTTGTGATCTACTCGAAGTCCACTACGCACATGCCACTAGTGTGCCACTCAATAGAGGCCTCATGTGCTACTTAAATACAAAAGTCATGGAAGGCACATTTTTGGCTTTATGAACCTAGCTAACCAACCTGACGGGCAACTAGCTCAACCCTTTGGGTAGAAATCTATTCTAGGATACCTTAATCTAGTAGGAAGAGTTTTATCATTGGGATCTTGTCAAGTCCATATAGATTGAAATCCAATGTTCATCCAACCAACGACTGACGTCCAATAGGAACCCATTAAGACCCAACAAAACCCATCCATGCATACCACCATATTTTATCTATAGAACCGAACTATTTGAAATAGGCCCCTATACCTATTATGTAGTCTCCACCTCTTAAAATGTGTAGTCATTCGTAACACTTATTCCATCTACCTGGAAGTTGCGACACGATCTTGTGTTGCATTTATATCCCTTGCTCGTGTGTTTAAATAACTACGGAAAAGATCATAATCTTGATTTCTCAAATTTCGTTCTACTTTGGAACCTTATTTAGAATTTTGAGAACGGAACTTCTGTATTGCACGGATTGCAAGCCCCTCTAAGAAATAAGGGTTCTTCGACGTAGCAAGTGACTGGACTAGAGTAGCCCATCTAGCAGATAAGTTAATGGTTCATAAACATTCTTTCTATCTGTATCATTGGATACACTCTACCGCTCTGAAATTTCATAATTGCTCTCGATTACTCTTCCTTATCTTCCTGTCCTTCCTATTTCAGAGTAGTGAATGGTCATGCTTATTAGAATTTATTAATAATTCTTAGCTACTTGTATAAATTATTGCTTGTTAAATTTTGGGTTGTTTGATGGATCGGAGAGGGTTCTAGATGCCATATGTTTAGATATCTGTTGGTAGGATTGTTGGCAACTAGTTATAAGATTACAAGATTTTAGTTTGAGAGTAGTGTGACCATAGGTGGGTAGAAGTCCTTAAGGTTATGTAGTTACAAAATGGCTAGGAGGAGGTATAAATATTTCGAGGAATTAAATTGAGGAGATTAAGGTAATGGTAGACTTTAAATTTTAAGAATAGTTACGAATTAGAATTTTGAGGATAAAATTTTTAAGGTGGGTAGATTTGTAGCTCCCCTTTCCGAAAATTTGAATATTTTAATATTATTTATTTTATTTGAATGGGGATTTTCAGATTTTTATAATTAATTAGTTAATTATTACGGTAGATAATTTTAGTCATGGTTAGGAATTGGGGTACAAGGCGACTAGAAATCATGGCACGAATAGTACAGTGACGTGCTTTAACTAGTGTATTAGCCCTGGTAGGGAAGGCCGAGCCATAATGATGTCCTAACTAGGAAAACTAGGCCAAGTTGTGACTTAACCCTTACCGAAGATTATTTATTTTTAATATATTATTGAGTTTTAGGGAACCCGGTTGTATTAAACTAGTCCAGATTGGACACAAACCAAGCCCAAGCCTATGTAGACATACTTTTAGGTACATACAAAATTTTCTAGATTTTGGACTTAATGATAATTCTAAATATTTGATTATTTATACAAATGGGTATTATTAATATTAAATAGGTTTTTAGAATATTGGTACAATTTTCTAGGGCCTAATATGTTCACCAAGACTTTTTGGGTTATTTTAGTGGGTTATTGGTATTATGGAGTTTATTTAGATGTAAATATATATATATATATATTTTTTTATATATATATAATATATTAATATTAATATATATATATATATATATATATATATATATATATATATATATTATATAATATATATATATATAATTGTGTAAGTGTATGTGAATACGAATATATGAATATATATTCTATATATGTACGAATATATAAATAAATATTATATTTTGTGCATGTGTACGTATATATAATATATTATATATATATAGGTGTATATGTGTATGTACATAAAAATATATATATGTATATGTGTATATATATGTAAATATAATATATATAAGTGTATACGTGTATATATATAAATATTTATAGGTGTACACGTGTATGTATATATAAATATATATATATATATATATATATATATATATATATATATTATATATATATATATATATATATATATATATATATATAGATTTATATGTGCATGTATATACAAATATAGATTATATGTGCATGTATATACAAATACATATATGGGCATATATGTGTATGTATATAAATATACATAATTATTATACATGTGTGTGTATACATATAGACATGTATAGATGTACTCTTACTAAATAAAATAGAAAAAGAAAAATAAAACCACATAAAATCCCACCAACAGCTAACCCATACCCGAACAGCCCACACCCAATATCACTCCCCTGAACTCGAACAGCCCACACCCAATATCACTCCCCTGAACCCGAGCCTTGCGAACACAGGCCCTCGCGCACATAATATTTATCGAGAGATCGAGGAAGGAGGAGTCCCAAACCCTAAATCCCCACGATGCCGCCTCCCCGCGCGCGTGCTTGCGGCCGCCCGTCGCCGCCGAAGCCACAGCCAGCCGGCCATGCAGCCGCGACAGAGCAGCGGCCACGCTCAGTAACTGCAGCAGTAGCAGTTCCAAAAGGTCGGGTTCGCGGTATGATTTTATAACTCTCGCTCTATTGTTACGTGAGCCGATTGAACAGGTATGTTCACAACATGTAGGACTCCAATCGCCTTCATTTACTTTAAAATTAGACGCCCGAGGTTGTCTGAAAATCGACTCAAAGTCGGAGAAAATCCTATTTTCAGGACAGAGTGTGTGACTGCCCCAACACCTATTTGGAAGGTCGATCATGGTTGAACCGTTGAGAAACCTAGGAAACCAATTAACAACAGTCCTAGACAACCTATAGGGCACTGAAACCCAGTTTACTGAAATCGAAATCATCGACTACGCGTCGAGAAATCGGATCCCGAAGTTTTAGAAAAACCTGTTTTGAATAATAGAAAAATTTAGAAAAACCTTCGATACGACGTGCGTCCCGCCAATCCGGGCGACGTGGTCGCGAACCGAAAGTATCGAAAGGTGCGTAATGGATTCATGGACATGTGGGCCTTGACGGAATTCAAATTGGTCGCGTGTGCGCGACGAATTTGATGCGTATCCGTCAAAATTCACTGTATCGGCCTCTGTGCAAATTTCCCAATTACTTTATGCACGATCGTCAGATCGAGACGAAACTTACGCCAACAGAACTGTATCATTTTTCTGATCCTGTATGCCAAGTTTGGTCTAATTCTGAGACAGTTGAATCGGACCGCCGTTTTGCGGGCCCCACGGTCCGACTCAACGGGCGATTATGTGCACGGCCCGTCGAAATCTAACTTTGGACATACGGTTGGATTCGTATCTGAAAACCGGACCAGTTGACATATAGTTTGACGACTTTATAGACCGTTGACTCTGGCACACTTTTCGGTGCATAGCGAATCCAACGACGGATACCGTTTTGACCCAAAATTATCGTTTTACCCTTGTGTCCAGAATTGGACTTAAGGACAGGCAATCCTAGCTAATTTGACTATTCTGAGAATGTTGGTACTGTTTATTTCAGCATCTGGAGACTTCTACAAGTGTTGACTGATTGTGGCTCATTGAGTGGTATAGTATTATTGGTTTCACCAGCTAAGGGCCTCAGGCAAGTGCACTTTCTGATTGCTTTTCGATTCATACTAGTTTTTACATTTCATGTTGATACATATATCTTGCTGCTTGTTGACACGCTCGTCACACAGAGTAGTTGGGAGGGGAAATATCTTAGTAGACATGTGGACTACCCAAAAATATCCCATGAGTCTATTCGTGAATAATAACAGCTGTACACGATACGTGCAGGGTGTCGGATTTACCCCCTAGCCGTTCACATGTCGAAACAGATATCTTCTTCACCACCTTCCCTGTCATCAGTTACTTTTTAGCTTTCATATCTCATATGTTATTTTCATGTCTTGTTAATTCTATTGTGTTTTCGCATTGCCGTCGGTTTGTGTACTTGTTCCCTTTCTGACTGAAAACCAATATTTTTCAGGTTTAGCCACGATCACTCTTAACACTGGGAAGACATGGGTATGCTAAGGTCAACCTAGATAGTGGAACTAACTGATTTTACTATTCTGTGAGACATTGTATTTTCTTCAAATATAAATGTTGTAATAAAATTAGAAATGTGAATGAGCAATAAAGTTATTATTTTTGTGATTTTGAGCATCTTGGCCGTGACAGCGTTCTACCGCCGACTCTGCAGCGTAGGCTAGCTTGGACACGTCTCGTATCCGAAAAGCGGGTGCGGGTCGTGACACAAGGCTTCATTTAACGTCTCTCGAGTTTCTTTTGAGAGACATAAAAGTTCAAAGATTGATAATCTTGCTGGAGTATTGGCCAATTGAGCCAATATATCAAAGTTATATGACTTTTTGAGTCCAAGAGATGAGGACTTCTTTAATGCTTTGTCAAAGCGAACATGTTGTTTCCCTTGTCTGCTGTTGTTGGTTTAGGAGGAGATGGTTCAACCACCGGCAGGGATGTAGATGGTATATTCTCAGCAGGCGAAGATGATGTAGGAGGAACATCAGGAGATGGAGCAGGATATCTTGATTTTTGAGATATTCCTGAAGATAGGGTTTTCCAGATCTAGTGCCCATTATAATTTCTTCTTCTGTTACTGGTTCAAAAGATACCATATTGCAGTTCTTGGCTTTAGATTTGGAGTGCTTCTTTTGCTTAGAAGAGGAAGACGTTTCAAACTCTACTATCAGATCAGGATGAATCCACATAATCTCTCCTCTGTCAGTCGATTATGGAACAAGACCTTCATTTTAAGGAGGTGGGAGATTCACGATCTCAAGAGTAGTCCTTGGAATGGGGACAACACCATCTTGTACAAGTTATGGTGGAAAGTCACCAAATTGCACAGAAACGACATTAGCAGTCACCGTCTTCTCGTCCTGCTGAAGAGTAATTGCTCCAGAGTTGACCAACTCTTGTATTTTACTTTTGAGCACATAACATGCTCTGGTTGGATGCCCTATAAATCTGTGATAAACACAATATTTAGGGTGATCGGTTTTACCCACTTCTTCTGGCCGTTTTGCCTCTGGAAGTTGAAGCTTATTACTTTTGATCAAGCAATCGAAGATGCTCAAAGTATCATCTCCATCGAAAGAATACTCTTCCTTTGGACGAGTTGTCTTCTGCGGTGGTGCTGATGGAGTGGGTGTTGTTTGAGTGACGTTGACAGCCAAAGACTCCTCGCCCTTGAGATTGATGGCCAGTATTTCTTTACCCTTATGATTATTCTGGCAATTATTACCCCCGGTTGTAGAATGTTCGTCTTGGTTAGGATGAGTCATCTGAACTCCTAATTGTTTGAACTTTTCAGCGCTGACCTCAGGTGCCTTGGCATTCACAATAAAAGAAGGCCAATCCTGGAATTGTATAGATCCCGTCCATATACTGATAATAGGCAATAAGTTTGATTTGCAAGTGTCTATTGTTACAGCAGATGAAGTTCCTAAAGGCAATTTGAGTGCCTTTCGGCAGAATATTTCAATGAAACTCTCCGTGGATTCATTGTGCCTCTGTTTAATCTTAATAAGGGCAGAAATTGTCATGTCATTGACTCCCTCATAAAACCGTTCCAAGAACATTTGCTTGAAACCAGCAAAAGAAGTGATGCAACCATCAGGCAAGCTACGATACCAGTCGTATGCTGTGCCAGATAAACAACCGACGAACACTCTGGTAAGGAGAGCATCATTTGGCTGTAATTGATTAGTCATCACCTCAAAGTGATTGATGTACTAACTTAGAGAAGTGCTGCCATCAAACAGCATAATAGTCGTGAGCTTATATTTAGGAGGGAATAGAACTTCCTTCCACTCTGTAGGATACGGTTGCTTTATGCCCAGGCTTTGTAGGCCATCCTTCTGCTTGAAAGCCTCAAACTGAGTGCGTAAGAGTTTCACAGCCTCATTAGCATCCCTGATGTTTGGGAATTGATGGGCTGGTTAGAAGTGTTAGGAGGAGGAACATCGTGGTAATTACCACCCCCAGCACCAGACTGACTGGGATCAGCTTGAGTTGGCCCAGAGGTAACCTGAGGAGGTGGTACCCCCAGATTAACAGGTACAGAAGATGCTACAAGCTCAAGATTTGTAGCAGGGTTTACAATCGGTAGCACTGTATGTTGAGCCACAATTATAGTGTGCATGCTTGCAACCATTTCTGTCATGGTCTTCAATTTGTCTTCTAATACAATAATTCGTTGCTCTTGACTGGTTGAAGTAGAGGCATCTTGATCTTCCGTAATGGTATATGTCGCCACTTCTCTTGCTGCTATTGATGAGATAGTTTGTTCAGAACTTTCACTATCTGCATCAAACTCTGAAAAAGTGTCCTCTCCTATATGGGCGATGGGGAGATCTTTTTGATTAAAGACACCTTGGTTCAAATGTCGATTTCTCGATCTAGTGTATTGAAAGACACCTTCACTGGATGCATGAATCCGATCCAAGTATTGCTGACTGGGATTACGGGATGCATTACGTCTTGGACGTTTTCCACCCCCAGTGCCTTGAGAAGTCATGTTAACAGAAGCATATAATAGCTCGTCTTTATCTTCTATTATATGTTCGGGAGTTGAAGCATAGTTCAGACGATCGAAGACAGATCGTCGAGCCGATTGTCAACAACAGTTGATGACGACTTCATGAAGGCAATGGCGATCTGAAGCATGATTTGGAGGTGAGGGAGACATCCCTGTAATCTTCCGTCTTTGTGTAAGACGTTGCCGAAGATCAGTTACAACTACAGGACAATAAGAAGTCGAAGGAACATATTCTTTAATGATGTTAGGAATATGTCTCCTATTCTTCAGATATTTAGTTCCCTGAGTGTACAAAGATGTACTCAACTCATTAGCATAAGTGGTTGGGTCCTTCTTTTCAAACTTTGGCTTCTGGTATAGGTTGGCCTTTGGCATAGGGTTCTTACGTTTCACCAAAGTTGATACTGGTTGACGTCTATTGAGATAAGCGCGTAAATCAAAAAATTTTGCTCCAGGTGTCATTGTTTTTGATACCCTCAATTTTTCTTGCTTAGATCTTGAAATTTGCAAGGTGGGAAGGTCTTGACCAGACCCCATAGGGGTAGGTAAGATACCTCTTTTTTCAGTATTCTTTCTAATATCAGAGATCCGAAGACCTATGTTTAAAAGAATAGAATCTGATGTGTCTTCCTTTGAGTCATAGACTAGAAAAGTTTGAGAAAAGACCAAATGGTGCTTTCCTTTATTTTGTAGAGGGTTAGCTTAGAAGCGTTCCCCTTTGTTCTGTTGTGAGACCATTTTAGGCACGGATTGCGCCAATTGAGGAAGTGTCAAAGGACTCTTCCCTTTGTTCTGTCTAGTGGCAGCACTAGAATATTGCTTCTCCCAGTTCAGAACTGGAGAGTTGGAAGAGGGAATAGCCAAAAGACTAGTTCCCTTGTGTTGCGCCAGAGCAGCAGGCTGCGCCTGAGTTACTGATTGCTTGGATTGCGCCATAGTCCTACGGGCTACTGGTGGCGCCTTGGCAGCAACATGGGTAGACTATGCCTCAGCAACGGCCTGAACAAACTGCGCCTTGGTAGTCAAGAGAGTAGTAGACTGCGCACGGGCAGCAGGAAGAGTGGATTGCACCCGGGTAATATAGGCAGGATATGTCTGAGCCACTGAGGCAGATTGCGCCTTGGCCACTGAGCACTCAAGTTGCGCCTGGACAACAGCAACTGCAGGAGATTTAGGAGTCCACACAGTCCTGTTCTTGGCGATAGCCATAGTGCGCTTGTTGCTCTTGGTGTTGATCATATTCTCGTAGGCTGTCTGGTTGACTTGAACAACCAGAGTTTTCTGCGTCTTGCCGATCGACGTAGTATCACATTGAGTTGTCACCTTCTCGTCGGAGGAAAAAGTCGTCCCCAGCAGAGCCGCCATTTTGTTTGCAAAAATAAAAAGTTTATTCCAAACTTGTGAAAGAATAGTACAAAGTACAATGAATTCTGGGGAAGTACAACTGTAGGAATTTGATCAAAAGACGATCACTTTATCCCTTAGACTATGTGAACTTGAAGACTGTAGCCTCTGGAGAATGCAGCAGCAATTTTGCAAGAGTTCTTGATCTCTGTGCGTATGTATGTGATGCTTTAACAATGATTGGAAACTCTATTTATAGAGTTCAGGAAATAACTATTTTAGCAGTTATTCTGATGTACGCGAGGCTTGATTGCACCACATTGGGTTGCGCCAATCTTCTGTTGCGCCAACTTTCATTCAGTTATAAGTCTTGTACTAACTGTATTTAGACGTGTGGCATTATGTGATTGAGATGCGCGTAGTCGTGTACAGGATAGTAGACACGTCTTGAGAGATTAGTGGCATGTGCGCCACGTCATCCTGCTTTAGAGATGAAAATTGTCTCAACTTTATCAGATTGTGCGAACTTCAGTCAATGAGTAAAAATGTGCCTGATTGAGCTGTACCTAGACACGTGGCAGCTTTTGAATAGAAGTCATTCAGATTGCGCCTAGGCGCAACTAAATATTTTTTTGGATTGCGCCTAGGCGCAACTTACAAAGCGTACAAGACAGCTGTCAACCAACTCTCCTCGAGCAGCACAATTCGCAGAATTCGAAGAGATTTTCCTCGTTCACTGTGGTGTCAGTTGTCAGTGCTGTCAGGCAATGATGGCCATTAAGTGTCAGACGCCACGTAGATTTTGGCGCAATAAGACTGGGCACAGTCTGATATATGGCACAACCTGTTCAACGGTGCAGTTTGTTCTCTGAGCTTCATATCAGTGGCGCAACCTGATTGTTGGGGCACAACTTGATCACTGGTTAGTAGGTTCATGGCGCAACTTGATTTTTAGGCCCTACAGTATATAGTCGTGGATGCGACTTAAATAAAAGCATTGGGTGGGGAGAATAATACCTGACGTATGGGCTTCTTTGCACTTCCCTGATTACCTGTGCGCTCCTCCGGAGACGCAGGCTCCAGGTGCCCTCTGACGTTTTCCAGAGCATTATGGACGTACCCCCTTGCACATGACGCCCTCTGACGATCTTCGGACGTAGGCCCCTGGTGCCCTATATGGGGACTATACCAATCCCATTGACAGCCAGGGCTCATGCGTCGAAAGGATTGTTTCTCAACTGCATGTTAACTTTAGTACGGTTAGGTTACCTTATTGATGTCTTGTCACTTAATTTTATTTGTGGCATATTTTATATTCAATATTTATATGGCATGTTCTTCCTGTATCTTGTTATGTCCCTCTGAGGACCTGGTGATCTCTCCAGGTGTGTGCTTTGTGGCTTTTCGTAGGTATCGTAGCCAAGGTCGTGATCTTCTCCATTCCTTCGAAGATGATTGCTCTTGGTTCGTCCTGCTATTTTATCCATCATTTTCTTGTACTTTTCTTCTTATTTAAAATGGTTGGTAGTAGATCTGTCTCCGCCCAACTTTTGTACAAATAACAAATTCAGTATTGATTTTTATCATATATTTATTCTCTTATTGTGGATGAGATTTAGTTATCATGGTTTACTGTAATATTACAGCTTATGTATACATACGAGGTTTTCATACATTAGAGTATACTTCATATGTATGCAGCTGGCATGGATACATACTTAGTCCTAAGTATTTTGGGACTTGGGGATTACATTTGGGCAATTCGGTGCATGGGAATTCTTGCATATCCGCGCATGGAAATTCCTGCACATCCGTGTATGGGAAATTTTTGCACATCCGTGCATGAGAAATTCCTGCACATCCGCGCATGGGAATTTCTGCACATCCGTGCATGGAAAATTCCTGCACATCCGTATATGGAAAACTCACGTTGCGTCTTCAGTACATTTGCGTAGGGATAACTGCGCGTGTCACACGCTCGGAGTCAAAGGATGTATTGCCAGGACTTCACGACGTATGGCCTCCCGGGCGCATGGGGGTTTCGGCGCATGGGAATTTCGGCGCATGGGGTTTGTCGTCACCAAACAGCAAGTTCAGCCCTGGAAGTTCCAAAAACTTGCCATGGCCATAACTTCCTCACCCGAACTCGAAATCAAGCGAAATAAAGGCCAAAACTGCATGAAATCAAATTCTCTACAACATGGAACTATTAGTTTTTGGAAATAGCAAGTTTTTAGAGATCAAAAATAAGAAAAACAAGAAGAAGCTTAAAACTTAGATCCGCAAAAATGTAACTATCAAAACCGAAAACTCCAAGTTCTAAAGATGCTTAGAATTATGAAAGAAAGAGAATAGAACAAACAAAAATAACATTGTTCAAGATTTGGCAAGATGTACTTGCCTTAGTTTAGGGGAGAAAATGAAGAGGAAGAAGATGAAAAGAAATAAAATAATGGAGGAGAGAGAGAGGAGTTGGGTTTTATATAAAACCCTCTCATCTCAAACCAAACTAAACCAAACCAAGCCCAAGCCAAGTTGAACCAAATCAAATTAAACGAAGTCAAGATTAAACTAAGGCAAGGCTAAGAAAGACAAGTCAAAACACGGGTCACCTGACAAATGTTAGAAATCCGTATACGTGCACTGAAAATACGTATAACGTAAAATGGGAGTGACAAGCATGCCGTAGGTATACACTGGTATACTGGCGGTATGCTGATCAAGGAGATAATCTATAAGTTGGAAAATTTTAAAATATTCCGAAAACCAAGAAAATACGAAATATAGTATAGAAATACGTATCCGTATATAAATACCGATACAGTGAGACGAGTCTCACAAATCTTCATATTGGTCGTGAGTAGATGACCTGGCACGACTAGACGACTTGAATCCCATGATTGTGATTTCGACGATCATAACTATACATATGAATTTTTGCCTCTAAATCGTGCCTGAAATTTTTGACCCTTGATAACGACTATGTCGGAATAAATTTTCTATCATACCTAAATTTTGATTCTCTAGTCACTCGTGCTCAGGTTTCATTCCTGATCATGTCTAGGTTTTTATTTTTCGTCACTCTATTTAAAATCGTGCCTAAGTGGTTTAAACATTCCAAACTTTTGAAAACGACCGAGCCTTGATTTGACTCGTGATAAAGAGGTTTGATCCTTAGTCATTGATCGTGCCAAACATTTCATTGTTCCTAGCAACTCCCAATCGCATCGTCTTCGTATTAGAGGTGCCTATATAACCATGAACCTAATCCTATCGAGCCTATGTCATATTTATCATTCAATACTTAGACCTGATTTTAACTAAATCGTAACTGAACGATTTTGATTTTCTAATCGCGACTTCGCGCATAGATAACTTTAAATTTGCCCAAAAAACTTGACCCTTGATCACGACTATATGATTTACTAGTCGTGTCAGAATACCGACTTTGATTATGTCTGAACCATTTTCTATTTCCGTCGGAATTCGATTATGAAGATACTCGTGCTTAGGTTCCATTCCTAAGACATGCCTAAGTTTTGATTTTTATAGTCGTATCTTAAATCGTACCGAGTGAACTTATATCATTCCAACTTTTAAATCACGTCCGAACTCAGATCGTATTCCATGACCTAATCATACTCATCAAATTTCAATCGTGCCAAAATCACTAATCATTCCAAAGTTGTTTGAATGAATTCTCTTAATCATGCCAAGTCATCATTCTTTGATCGTGCTTAAGGCATTGACTAAACTCTCTGTCATGATTTGAACGCTCCGCCAATCCTAATTTCGAGGATAAAATTTCTTTAAGGAGGGTAGATTTGTAACCTTTGTTAAACAATTTCTTGGATTTTTTGAAATTTTGAAATTTATTTATTTTATTCTCTGGATTTTCTGGATCTTTGAAAATCGTGAAAACGATATATTTATGACCGTAATTGCCATTGGTCCTTGTTGGTCTTTTGTTTTGTAAAAAAACTATTTTTATTGAGATGATACTTAATCTAATTATTTGTTCACTTCAGGAAAATATATAAGTTATAAACAATTAGTTTTATACATATATAAAAATATATTAATGAGATTCGAAATTGAAATATAAATTTTACTACTAATGATTTTAGTTAAGGTTTTGATATTGGTAATTATACGTATCGTCTCTGCCGGGTTAGGACCAATGTTGGTACTAAAAATTGCCTACCAAGTCTAGGCTTGGATTGCAGGCTACGATTTTGATGGTTTGTGACTAAATTGCTATTAGCCAATAAATGATTTATTTATTTTAACATATGAGATTAGCTAGTAAATAATTACTAGATAAATTGTTAAATAATAATTAAACTAATTATTAGTAGATAGATCAGTTAGAAGTTAGCAGTTAGCATTAGTGTTAGTATGTTAGTTTTTTTTCCATTATGTATTCCTAATTTCTATTACATTTTACAATGGGTTAGGGTTTTCCCCACTCTCCTATAAATACCCCACTTCCTAATGAGATGTGACAACCTAATAATTCGCAAAATTTTCCTAACATTCTAGCTACAGCTCAAGTTGTTATCGGGCCGGTCCGGGCCGGCCCACGGTCCGAAGGCTGCGGGCCTGACCGGTTTCGGGCCGGTCCAGGACCGGCCCACTTTGATTTTCGGTCTGGGCTTAGCCCGGCCCGGTTTTCTTCCGATGGGCCCAGCCCGGCCCAGAGGACCGGACATTATAGGGTCGGGCCGGTCCGGGCTTGGACGGTTGGGCCGGTTCGGGCCGGTTTAACCGGACCGGCCCGGTTTTTGAATTATATATATATTTTTTTTACAGTTTTTGTTTTTAATTTGGTTTTTTAATCATTTTCTTTTGTATTTTAAATTTAAAAATTTGTAACTTAAATGTTTATAAAATGTTTATACAAAATATTTATAAAATGTTTATAATTTTATGTTTATAAAATGTTTATAAAATGTTTTCTTTTTAATACAAATGTTTATAAAATGTTTATACAAAATATGTATATAAATGTTTATAATTTAGTAATACAAAAATGTTTATAATTTAGTAATAGTTTGTAATACAAATGTTTATACAAATATATAGAAATGTTTATACAAAAATTTTTACACAAAGATTACAAATATTTATAAAAATTTATAAAAATTTTAAAAAAACATTTCTCCCTCTTCCTTTATCCGGGCTTGGGACCGGCAAATGCTTGTTTGGCATAGGCGGAGTTAAAAAATATTTTTTTTTTAAAGTAAAAAATAGTTTTTGAAAGTATAAGTTAAAAAATTTGAATAGTATAAGTTAAAATTAAAAATTTGAATAGTATAAGTAAAAAAAAAATAAATAGTTTTTGAAAGTATAAGTTAAAATTTAAAATTGAAATGTATAAGTTTAAACGTACATACCTGATACCTTGCACCGTAGCCTCATTGTTGTTCGCCTTCATGCAATGAAAGCGATTCCAAATCCAGCTCGTGGATGTCATGATCTTCTTCATCTTTCTGGTTTTGTGTTCTTTTATCGGCATTCATCCAATCTTGTACGCACACGATTGCTTCCAGAATATCGGGCTTCAAGCGGCTCCTCCTATCGCTCAACATCCTCGAACTTGCACTAAAACAGGACTCCGATGCTACCGTCGACACCGGGACCATCAGTAGATCACGTGCTATGTTAGAAAGCACAGGAAATCTCTTGTCGTGTCTCTTCCACCATTCTAAAACGGCGAAGTGATCTGGAGTCTCATCTTCGTCTTGATAAGAGTTAAGGTAAGCAGACAACTCTTGAGTAGGTTGGGAAGATTGCTTTTGTTTCTTCCTTTGTAGTATACGACCGGCTGCTGATAGCTTAGACGCCAAGCCGGAGCTACTACTAGCCCCCCCTGAGTTGGTCGGGTCGACGTTGCTCCTTCTTCGTACAGTATAACTAACCTTTCCAAAGCCACTTTAACTTCTGCCTTCATGTCAGAAACGTCTATACCCATATATTCTCCATATCCTTCTAATAAAACCTCTACGCCATCCAATTTGATTGTAGGATCAAATATGGAAGCCAAACAATATAAAAGAGGTACTTCACCCCAATATTTTCTGAATTTGGCTTCCATATTTCTCACCGCAATTTCAAAATTTGGATAATCTCTATATTTAGAAAATAAATAAGACATGTTACAAAGTTCACGTAAAGCTAAGCAAGATGTGGGATAATAAACACCAGAAAGAGTTAATGTAGCATTGTAAAAAACTTCTAAAAATTCACAAACACTTTCAGCTGCTACCCAATCATCATCAGTAACCTGATAGTCAAAGGTGGCATCCGAAGTACAATAATATGTAATAGCACTCTTAAAAGGAATTGCAGATTTCAACATCAAGTAGGTGGAGTTCCACCTAGTTGGTATATCCTTCACAAATCTTCTAAAAGTCATACCAAAATGTGCGCAAGTGCATGCAAAACTTTGTTGTCTACTTGGAGACGAGTTTAGTGGAGCAAGCACTGTCGTAGAGTGTCTAAATGCGGTTCAAATTTTTTAAACATTCTTTAACAACTAAGTTAATTATATGGCAAGCACACCTAACATGCATAAGTCTACCTTCTAAAATAGGCTTAAAAATTACTGACAAAGAAGACATAGCAGCATTGTTGTTTGATGCATTGTCCAAAGAGACAGAAAAAATTTTAGCGTGAATATCATATTCACGCACGTGTCTTGAAATCTCACTTGAAATTACAGCGCCCGTGTGTGGACATTCTATAAGTTTAAGACAGATGATGCGTTTTTGCAACATCCATTGTGCATCTATATAGTGTGCAGTAATACAAATATAAGCATAACTCCATTTAGTAGTCCAAATATCAGAAGTAATAGCTAACTTACTAATATTTTCAAAATCCGCTTTCAAAGCGGCTTTCTGCTCGTTGAAGAGACGAATGGCCTCCTTTCGAGCTTGTTGCCTACTCACTTTAGTAAAGGAGGGGTTTAGAGAAAGTGATACATAATCTCGTAAAGATTCGCTTTCACCCGTCGTGAAAGGAAGTTCGTCACGAATAATATGTTTAGTTAATTCGGTTTTATGCCTAGCAGCTGAATAAGTAAAGTTACCAATTGAAGAACCGGTGGCGCCGAAGCTTATTTGGGTTTGGGACGCTTGAAGTGTGTCCTTCCCGTAGCAAGTGTCGTAGTGTCTGGATATAGTCCCGGTGCCACCGCCCTTCTTCCATGCGTACTGATTGCAACATTTCTTGCATTGCGCCTTGTACGGTTTCGGTTCCCCCTTGGCATCTAAAACAAACGAACCATCAGGATTAGTTTCAAAAATTATAGTAAAATAATCCCAATACTTAGACCTTTTTTTCTTTTCAGGACGTTGGGTGGTACTAGCTACTTCCGGAGGAGATGGTTGGCACCCCTCCGGAATCGGATGGGTGGCTACTTGCTCAGGTGGAATTTCATTACCGTCAAAAAAATTACTAAAATAATGGTAAGTCTGTCCAGCAAGATCAGGTGGGTTTGAACCTTCACCAGCCATATATAAAATAAAATAAAGTAAACTACGTTAGAAGAAAGTAAGAGATTGAGAGGAAGATCGGGAAGCCGTAGAGCCGGAATGGAGTTGGGAGCGAGATCGGGAAGCCGTAGAGCACCGGGGAGGAAAAGTCGTAGAACACCAGAGCACCGTAGAGAGATGTAGAGAATTTGTGAGGAATGAGTTGTGTTTGAAAAATGGGATTTTTGGGCTATTTATAGGAATTTTTTGAGATTATTTTGGTAATTTTAGGCCAAAAAAGACCAAAATACCCCTCCCAACGTTTTAATAACGACTATATGGGAGGGGTATTTTGGTAAAAGAACCCCCCCCCCCCCCCCCCCCCAACGGTCAAAACTTTGAAAAAAAAAAAAAAAAAAAAAGGCCTCCAACGGTCGGCTGCAGCTGGACCGGTCCCAGCGGGCCGGGCCGGGCCGGGCCGGGCCGGGCCGGTCCAACCGGGCCGGGCCTATTTAATAAAAAAAAAAAAAAAAATAAGACCGGTCCGGGCTGGGGGGGGGGGGGGGGGGGCGGGGGGGGCGACCCTAACCGAATGAGCGTGGGGGGCCGGGCCGGTTCGGGCCCACGGCGGGCCGGTCCGGGCTTATAGGGGGGTGGGCCGGTCCGGTCCACGGGCGGGCCCGGGCCGAACCGGCCCAGTGAACACCACGAGCTACAGCCTCTACCCCCTTCATTCCAACCATTCCCGGCCCCTTCGGCCACATTGGCGCCGTACTACTGCCACCACCAGTTAACCACCACTACCACTGCAATCACCACCACCACTGGACGGCCACAGCCCCGGTCGTCCCATATAACACTATACCCCTACTGCCATAAAGTTGCCATCCACCATCGTCATCAATCCGCCCGGCAACCATTGGCCGAGCCACCGCACACCCCATCCATCACCACCCCCGCCACCATCAAAATATATATATAGAGAGAGAGAGAGAGGAGTCGACCTGATTCAGCCTCCGCGCCGAGTCCGACGACTATGCTCCCAGATCCCGATCTCCACCTGGATGCCCCCGAGACTCCTCGAGCCGCTCCTTTCGACCCCCGACGCATCCCAGTCAGTTGGCCGCCCCATGCCGAGCGCAGACCCCTCCTCGCCTGTGTCGTCGCCAACCAGGCACCGTCGCCGCCCCGCTTGGCTCTGCCGAGCTAAGACCCTGCCTCCGTCGGTCGCCCTCCAGCAGTCTCGCTGTTCCAGGGGCCGGCCCACCGCTCCGCCACTACTTTGCCGCTGTGAGAACCCCTCTTCTTCTTCCTCTCTTCCTCCTCCTTTTGAATTGATGACCGAGTCTCTCTCTCCAACAGAGGAGACCAGTTGGTTTTTTTAAAAGAAAAGCACTAACGGGCTAAATGTATGGGCTGGGCTCCAAAGCCAAATCCAGTTTAATTTTGATAAGTTATGGTTAATTTGTTGCGGGTTGGGCTTCCAAGCCCAACTGGGTTATTTCATTTTAGGAATTAATTGATAAATACAGTAGGGCTTGGGCTAGAAGCCTACTCCTTATATTAATTAATTCTGTTGATTTATGGGCCATGATGTCCCTGTGGACTAAGCCTATAAGGCCCATTCATGTCTTAATACATTTATTGTAGGAATTGGGCTAGGTTAGTTTTATATTAGTAAAATAATAATTGAATAATGTGGTATTTAATATTCTTACCAAATATTTTTATCAAAAAGTAATACTCACCACTTATACTTAGGGTAAATAGACTATTTGATATCATTTGTAATATTCTGCCTAAATGTAATATTTCCTAAATAATTTTTCTAATATAATTTTCAAAGGATTTTGCTAGGGAAATCTTGTTAACAAATATTATAGTATATTCATATAGTAAAATATTTGGGTAGTCATATTTGGTTTATTATCAACTTTTGTCTAAAATGGTTTATCAAATAGAGTTTGTAGTATTTTCAAATATTTATATTGAGTTGGACCCAAATCATATTTAACGAGTTGGATATTTAGTTAGAATGATTATCTATAACTTCCATATATATATATATATATATATATATATATATATATATATATATATATATATATATATATATATATATATATATATATATAAGGCTAAATTTCAACTTGATACCCTCAACTATCCATGTTTTGTAACTTGATACCCTAAACTTTAAAAATAGTTAACTTAATACCATCAACTATTGAATATTTTCAACTTCATACCCTAAAATTCAAAAAATTCCAAAAATACCCTTGCCCCCCCCCCCCCCCCCCCTCCCTCCCTCTCCGGCGTCCCCCCCTCCCTCTCCGGCGTTCCCCACCCCCCCTCCCCCTCCGGCGTCCCCCCCCCTCCCTCTCCGGCGTTCCCCCCCCCCTCCCCCTCCGGCGTCCCCCCCTCTCTCCCCCGGCGGGGCGGCGCGTGCAGCAGCAGCAGCAGCGGGGCGGCGGGGCGGCGCGCAGCAGCAGCGGCGGCCGGAGCAGCAGCGGCGGGCAGAGCAGCAGCGGCGGGCGCGCAGCAGTAGCGGCAGCGGGGCGGCGGGCAGCAGCGGCGGCCGGAGAGGGAGGGGGGGGGTTTTGGAAATAGAGAGGGGGGGAGGGCATTTTGGGAAATATATTTTTCAGGGTATCAAGTTGGCTATTTTGAAAGTTTAGGATATCAAGTTGCAAAACATGGATAGTTGAGGGTATCAAGTTGAAATTTAGCCTATATATAAACCCTTATGACTAATAAAGTAAAGCTTTTAAGTATATCATAAAATGATTTTGACAAATTATATATATAGTTATACCTTTTCCTTAAATCTTGACCGTGACTATTATAGTCGTTTCCATTTCTTGACCCGATTATCGTGCCAAATCTTGATTCAGAACTTTTTTATATCAAACTAGGCTTTTTGGACTATTTTGGACTCAGTGGAACTGGTTGTGTCATTATCTGGGACCACCTTGTGGAGCATAGCATCGGTACCTATTCCGTGTCGACACGTTCGTGTCGTGCACGTCGACTTCCAACTAAATTGAGGCGGGTACGTTCTCTGATAATTTTTCCTATTTACGATAATTACTATGTTTCATGTACTTAGTGTAGATGTACTTGTTTCTCGGCACATTGGTTACACGGATTGGTATTTACGGATCCCGTCATAAGATATTATTCCCGTGTATTGGTATACCCTGTGCAAGCCCCATTGTAGTTCTTGTGCATTGTATAGACACCGATGCCTGAGAAGATTTGCTACCTTCTCAGAGTATCCTGTGTCATAACGTACCATGGATCCACTGTACCAGTCGGGGCAGTGAGTAGTAGTGTAGATGTAGTGCCCCGTCCTGCTCAGTCAATCGGAGGAATCGAAACGCCGACGGCGTTCAGACTTAGCCTTGCAACGGCTTGCTCGGAGGCCCGCTCGGTCGAGGCGACCCCTCGTTCAGGTCGGACAGTTTTGGTAAACTCTCCTCATCTTAGCCTTCACATAATAAATCACATGTTTTCAACTTGCACAAGTAGGCTTGATAATAAAGGAGACGAATCCACATAGATAAGGGAATAATCCCAACGGGTCGAATTGAGTTAGAATATGGAAAGGTCCAACGGTCGGCTTAGAGTTGGTGCACAACATGCTTTGAAAATGACACTCGGTCCTTCGTCCCATGGCTTGGGAGAAGAAAATGTTGGTTTTTGCCACAAGCTAAGAGTTAGCCTAAGTCATAGGCTTCGCCCATATAAATGCTTCATAAAGCATGCACGGTCCTAACGTCCAAGGCTTGACGCAATCCTTGCTCGTCAAGTTGTTGCACGATTAAGTTTGGCTGAGTTATGATAAGCTATCGAAGTCTTTTCTAAGAACTATCCCATGTTTTCTACGGTTGTCGATATTACTTGGTTTCACGATTGTAAGGCCTGTCATATAGAGTATGACTTGGGCGGTGACGTCGTATATAGTTCAAGTTGGTTTAAGGCACAATGTCACGGACCTAGCATTTTAAGGCACGGGCCACGGTTGATTAAGTTGAGTTGGAAGAAGGGTTTTCAAATAGTTATTCCCGTGTTGAATGAAAATAATAGGGCAAGAAAGAAGAAGGCTCGCGACCATGGGTCGTCGAGGCAGTCTCAGATGTGAGAAGTATTGAGCTTGGCCCAAAAAGAGATGGTAACACTAGAAGTAGAATGACTGTGTGAGACGTCAGTTCGAGTCGAGTCTGCATGGTCATTGGACAACTTGTACAAGGTAGATATTGTTTCTCGAACGGTGACCCATCACGCCCCAGAACCAGAATACTGGAGAGCGGAGGACAGACACAGCCAGCTATGCATATAGAAGCATAATCCATCTCGATATACGGTCACGGCTGTCTAGATGTATGAGGGTTATCTACAAGCCATCAGGCTCTTATGGTCAAGAACAAGCCTAGTGTCTCAATCTCAAGCAAGTAATAATTGTTACAAGATGTTAGACCATCAGATATTCAATAGTAAGACATCATATACATTTCATATACAGATGATCATGAAGCTAGTCGTACAAAATACGAGGACTAGCAAGAGTTTCAGTCACATATGATCAACCCTATGATTTGTCAATCATGTTACAGCCCTTAGGCAGACAAGAAATATAAGTATTCAACATGAGCTACCACTTGCTCGGCGGCTAAACGCCTTAAAAGAATAATTTACAATAGAGTGGAAGAGAAAAATAAAATCAACTCGTTGCTAGGGTTATGTCTAGTGTTCACCATATGGCTGGAAGGTTGAAAGATCCTCGGGTGCTGTTCTGAAATCTGGCCATACAAAACCAGCTGGGTCAGAAGCCAGAAGAGCAAGTGCCACAAGGGAGGCTTCACTTAAGAACTAAAACCAGCATATTAGCACATGAGACATAAAGAATAATAAAAGACATGAGTTAGAGAAAATAAGGTGATAAATGATAAGACAACTAAGGGACTATTCCGGTAGCCAAGTTACAACCCGTAAACCAAATAAGGACCGAGGTTGTAACCCTTCACCTGAACAGAGCTTAGTCTCCAACCAATTATCGACAAGAGTAAAGCATAACAGTAATGTGCTGAAGCAATCATAGACTGGCATTGCTTAGACAAGACTAGACTCCATTCATCATTCACGGCTAAGCTTTGAGTACGGCTCGATTTTTTAACTAACTAGGGTTATCACAAGCCTAGTTACTAGCAAGATGCAATGAGATGTTCCAGCAGTCACAAGCCCTGCAGACTATCAGGTTATCCAGGCGAGGTCCAATGAAGAGTTATCAAGAATTATTAGGTGGCTTGGAGTGCAACACATGGCAGTGTGCCTAGAACTTGTTTCATGAAGTGCCCTACATGGCAATGGTCTGAAAATGTGCCCTACTCGACGGCAGGCTACAAGTCCATCAGGTGTGGCCGGGATAATGAGATCGCCTGTAACTGGAAATATCTCTCTCTATGAACTACTTGATCAATCTAGTCACTAACCTAGTCCGATTCAGTATAAATCCCTGACCATAGAAAATCAAAAATTTATGTCCTAGACATGATGCAAGACGAGACATATAGCTTATTCACTCATACACTAGGTTCAACTACGGTGTCAAGATAAAAGTACCTAGCATGTCGAGATAGCCGTCGCAACATCATTCAAGATTACATGTCATGTTTACTTGTCAAGAGTGCGCCACGACGGGTCACTATCATGTATTGTCATGTCAAGGTTACTTGTTAAGAGTGTGCCACAACGGGCCACTATCATGTCATGTTACTTGTTACTGGTTAAGAGTGCGCCTTAATAGGCCACTATCGTGTTCTTTTCTTACATTATCATGAATGAGAGAAACTTGCATAAATAGATATTAATATATTCTTGAAGCCAAGGAAAAGATCTACAACTTTCATGTTGGGAGTTGGGAGAAATTCTGGCCATAATTCAGCCAAATAGGATATAAAACAGCCAAAAACAGCCAAAATAGACACTATACAGAATTCTGCGGCACTATGCGGCCTTCTGCGGCACTATGCGGCATTTTGTGTCTCTATGCCGCAGGCTGTGGCACTATGCGGCAGGCTGCACTATGCTGCAGGCTGCGCTATGCGACAGGCTGTACTATGCCGCAGGCTGCGCTATGCGGCAGGCTGTACTATGCCGCAGGCTGCGCTATGCTGCAGGCTGCGCTATGCGGTAGGCTACACTATGCGGCACTATTCATTGTCCCTGCCAGATTTAGGACAGATGGACTTAGAAAACATCCAAATCTTATTTTGGCCATAACTTTCTCAAAACAAGTCGAAATCTAACTTTTCAAAGGTCCATTTTGGGTAAAATCGAATTCTCTACAACATAGAACAATCAAAATATAAAAATAATGGAGTTTAGTAGATCAAAATCCAAGAAAATCGAAAAGGCTACAAACTTAGATCTACAAAGACCCCTCTCACTACAAGAAAAATGATCATTTACGGCACGCAAAACGCGCCGTAAATGATATTTTACGACGTACATTTTGGTGCCGTAAAAGACCATGCCGTAAATGATCCTATTATTTACGGCGCGTTGAAAACGCCGTAAATGTAAACAAATTAACGCCGTAATTATTTTTTTCACAGAATTTCGACAACCATTTACGGCATATTTAGTGTGTCGTATTTTCTCTTTCACGGCATACATTTGTGCGCCGTTATAGATATTCGCGCATGGTCAAATACGGCGTATATATGCACGCCGTAATAGCTATTCCCGCGGGATCAAATACGACGTACATTTTGATGCCGTAAAAGATATTTTTGACAAATTATGTTTGCCATTTATAACATATGTAGCGTGCCGTAAATAATTTTTGATAAAAAATTTCATATTATTATTATTATTATTATTTTTTCCATACCAATCCCTATTTATTTAAACAAGGATATCAATGGTAAACAAAGAATATAACATAGCAAAATAAGTTAAAGAGATAGCTGACTTATATATAATCCCAATCAAACTACAAAAGTGAAAAGTAATTCAAATAAACCCAGACACGTGAGATCATAAAAAATAATCGGATTCAGTAGACAAAATACATTAATAGCAACAAAAGACCATACCAAAGTATATCATGTCTTGCATGAACTAGAAAAACTATTGTAGTACTGAATTAAGAACAGTACAATATTTCAATACAAATTGAGCTTGTTTCATACTTTGCCCTACTTTGGAAGAAAAAAAAATGTAAATTGTCTTCTATGACAAATTTCAGCTCAAATGGTTGCAGAGGAGAATCTTCAAACACAACACACAAATTTTTCCATTGATTGATAACCTGCACAAACACAAAATTTGTTTTAGTTCATTGTATCAAATTTGATGTATATATAAACACAACGATGAAAAAGGCTGCATAAACTAGCCAACTACATTTCCAGGTACCTTTCCAGGTACCGAATGCTACATAAATATAACCTGCACAAACACAATTTTTTTCATTAATTGCCAACATCTGTCGTGGGGGTTGAGGGGCAGTCGGGTACATCTATTCAAATTGAACCAAATGACCAAAACATTACATTTAACCTTCATATTAAGGAAGTCTGAATTGAAAAATCATTAAAAAAAATTGACAAATTTATCATGGTCCATCTATGCAAGAGGAACCTCTGAGCTGGTGCCAACTTCCTAGACTAAGAAACCATGTGCAGGTTTCTTTAGTAGATTGCAGGGAACTAATTTTACTAGTCATGTAAATTAAGATTGTGTAACCAAGGAGATGAGGAAAGATGATAATATTTTGATTATAGAAATGCTTTCATTAAGGCTCAACATAAATTTGCTTGACATTACAACAAAATATACATTGTGTATAGGACAAATTTGTATTGGCCCAATGGAATAAATCAAAAATTTTGTAAAGTAACGATCCTTCAAAGCATTATTCTCACAAGCTATTCTAACTAGCCATAATACAATTGTTGACGAGCAGACAAACATGAAAACTTCTATAGCTGCAGTATACTTTCTCCTACTCATCAAATCTATTAAACTATAAACATGAGGAATTGCAACATGAACTCCGAAAACTATACAACTAGAGTTTGATATGAGAGGAATAATCCCAGCCAATTTGGTGTTGAACTCAGGAATGGTCTGTGCAGGTTGAATGTTTCACCTATGCACAGGTGTGCACATGAAAGTACATGGGACAGCACGGAATGGTGTTGATTCCAACAGTAGGAGGGGTTCTTGCATCGACCTACATTGGCACAAGTGAAGAAGAGTGCACAATAGTATTAGGAAAGGGTAGTCGGGGGCTGTTGGCATGTACAGGCTGTATAGGAAAGGAGATGGACTTGCCAATAGGTGTAGGTAATAGAGTAGTGTGTGTCGCGTAGAAGAATAGGTGTAGACTGAAACCCATTGGCATTCAGATGTGGGTGTGGGTACCAAAACCTGTAGGTAATTGGCATTTCACAGATGGGTGTGTACAATTTGTGACACATGACACAATGGGGAAAGTAAAATAAGTATCATATTCAGTTAATATAGCAGCTCTAGTCAGGGCCTTGTAACTGAGAACAATATAACATCCTACACAAACAAGCTACAATACAATTCATTTTAGTCCCCCAACACAAATGTAACCATGAGGTGGTTACATGAAACCTATGAAATGAACAACAGTCACAGTTCTACTCTCTTACCTATTATTACAATTGATGATCTGTTAGCATCATATTTGCCTCCTCTTTGGAGATATGCATCAGACTTTGTACTCCTTGGTATAAAGTAGTAGCTATATTCCTTTTGGATCTCCTGGCATCATAGACATGCAATTGTAGGTTTCAAACATTGTCTGCAATTTTTGTTCTAACCCAATCATATACATGCTAAAACGGATCATATACATGCTTAAACAGAGACTTCAAAGGGAAGATTATGAGCAGAATGGATTAGGCTGCAGAGAAGATGAAAGGTTGATATGCTATCAGTGTTCATCCTAAAATGCAGCATCTAGATAGTGATTAATTAGAAATTTATCATTTATTCATTTTCACATTCAAGTTAATTCAATTCCTTTAGACCTCTAGATAGTGATTAATTGGAAATTTATCATTTCTAACACAAAAAGTACTTGTAAAGCCAAATGGATTCTTCTTACTAGGTGATTTGTTCTTATGTTCCTTATGTTTATTTTCTGTCAGTGAAGAGGACTTGGTTTAGTGTTTCTCTGCGTTTAATATTTGCACTTCTGGTTAATACTCGGTTTGATTTATTTGAACGATGACAGCAATTTAAAAGTTTTGATGCTTTGGCCTGACCTTAATGCGGTGAAGGTTTGGTGCTTCTCTGACAAACTGGTCTGTTAATTTGGCATGATCTTCTATTTCCTGACAATATTGTTTCGACTTTGTTTGGTGCGTACTGTATTAGCTATGGCCCTCATGTTGGGTTTTTCTAGATTGTGCTTTCTTCCTACAAAAATGTATGTAAATGTTCTGCAATGTCCAATTTGAGGTTTGATTGCTCAAAAAAAAAAGTAACTCATACCGGATGTTGCCGAAGAGTTTGACTGAAGAATAAATAATGACCAGATTGAACTCATGTTGGTTGTGACTGCTTTACTCGGGACAAATAAGCTCATCTCATCAGTAGAGGAATTTATAACTGTATGTAATAAATTCATCCATGTAATCTGAGAAAAAGAATTAGAAGCACATACCTTATATTATTTGGAAAATTGGAAAAGAAAACAATTTTCAAGTAAGTTACAGAGCTCAGTCTCGGGTCAAATTCAATTCTTCAATGCCAGAATCCAAAATACATGTACTTCTAACGAGCATGTACCTTACCATCAGAATCAAAAATTATACCATCACAAATATAGTTTTGATTTACATTAGTCTAAATTACTATACAAAAGAAATCTATGTATAGTAATATGATTTTACATATGCATCAAGCAGTCATGATATATAAGTTTTATTGGCCATAATAAATATTAGGTTTCATTTTCGTTTCAAGAACCTATGTACTTCACAATCAAGTATATATTATTTTTGTTCATTCAAGACCGAGGAACCAATTTACAACCGTGTTGCCACAGGCTCGTGCTGCCATAAAAGAACTTACCTTTCTAGGCTCTAAACTCACTAGACCACAGGCTCGTGCTGCCACCCCACTGCAACTTCATGAAATAGCAACAATCCCAGTGGAATCCAGACCAGGCTGAGCACAAAGCAAGTGAACACAAATCTATATCAGCTTTATTTGGCAGAATACCAAATCAATATGGTTTCCATCTTTATAAAGGGATGTAAAGGTTCAAGGTTAAGAAACAGAGATGCGCAACTAAGTGCATGTATACCTTCATCCCGGGAATCTGGACCCAATAAACAGCAGTCCCCGTAGCCTTTGAAAGGAACTCTGCAAAGGTCTCCTCAGCAATAGATAGGGGACTGCCAAAAGAGTTCAACAATACCAGCAATGGTATAAAAATTACTTGTCAAGATTAAAATGTAAATACAAAGGGGAGAATGAGGGTTAATTTGTGTTTACCCAACAGGATTACTTGCATCCCGTAGAGGAATTTGTGGACTGGTCACAACTGATTCACAGCTTGTATCGTTAGCTGGTGAGGCCTGAACATCATAGGATAACAAATTAGTTAACGAAAATACCAAAGAAGAAAAGAATAATCGCCTGGTTGATGGAAAAATTCTAGAGTTGCCTAGTTTGTCTCCAAAAAAACCAGTCAAATGTCACCAAGCTGGGCAACTATTTCCATCCCATTTAAACAAGTTTACTACAAGAATTAATACACTAAAATTGGGAAAGAAAATTATATATGGTTGAAAGGGATTTCCTAATCCCTATTGGACTTCACTGTTTAACGAGCATGTGAAATTAGTATTCATAATTGCAAGGTTTGCACGATATCGGACCATTCCTATGAGTATCGAGATCGATGATATCGGTAGAATCGGCGGTTCCGGATCGGAGTATCATATTTTTTGGCATCAGAAATCAAATAATTATCAACAAATTATTAACATTTTCGAAAGTATATTTTATACATGTAGGCATTATTTTAAGTATTTCTAGTGTTGCTTTTTAGCATTTTTGAAATTGAATGGTATAGTAGTCATCCTTGCCATGAGCTGCTTTTCCTATCCTAAGACCAACGACATCAACACATAAATATACTCTAGTTATGGCTCATCAAATTACTAGCTTTACCCATTCAATGAGTTCTTACGTCTTAGGGACCAGAGACTAAAGGAGTGTAAGTGTAAAGACAAATGTTTGTCCTTCAGACCCAACTAGTTAGACTGAGTCAGCACATTCAGGGTACAAGATTCACGAACCATCTGTGCCATGCAACGTACTTGACTGGCTCTGAGAAAAGTTGAATGCCTCTCTATGCTACGTTCATATAAGCTACTGACTTCAACATACTGGCATATCTACAAAATGAGATAAATGTAGCATCATAATAAACCACACCATTCCCATTATTGCTGATATCAAAATTCAATTTTCTTTTGTGATGAAAATATAGATAGCCAAGACGCGGGCATGGAAAACATCATAATGTTTATCCAAAAGCAACAGATAAAACAAGCCAAAGAGGTCTTAGCAATCACAATATAGAGCAGCACAAATGAAAGCAATACTACAATACGAGTATAAAGAACCTTCTATGCAACTATCTCACAAGGTCCTAACAACTGTGCCAAGCAGCTTACTTGACAGGCTCTGACAAAAGTTGAATGCAGACCTATGCTACGTTCATATAAGCTATTGGCTTTGACGTACCGGCATATCTACAAAATGAGATAAATTTAGCATCATAATTAACCACTCCATTCTCATCATTGCTGATATCAAACTGGAACAAAGGCAATATCAGTTTATTTGAAAAAAGGATCACAGTGCTCTAGTGTATGATTCTATACTAGTTTGTTGCAACATTATAATTGTAACAGCAATATAGCTTTTAAAACGACAAATCTATATTCATGGATATCTCCCGAACATGAACAAATTAAACTCTCCCAAGCATGAACAAAACTCTGGTGTAACACAGAAGGATATAGTAGAAGTGCAAGATCACTCTCATTATGTACATGTTGGCTGACTATATACACAAACATGTTAGCGACAAATAATCAGACCAGCATTCGTAGAAGATATGCTGATCAAACTTACAGTCAAAAAATTCAACGTTGTGGAGAAAGTGCTTTCTTGCGGACAAAAGCAGGAAAGAACTTAATATTAAATCATGCATCACACCAAAACTTAATGCATAATTTTTCAATATTGCTTGAAACTTGCATGAGAAGTGAACTATTTGGAAGGGACTAGAGAATAAGTCGCATATGAAACGTTACCTGATTGCATCATGCTATTGTATAAAGATTCAAGATGCTTCTTGAAGAACCTCTTAACATATACAAAGAGGGAATGGTATATAAGAAGAGTAGAAGGTGAATATGTTCTTTTCTGACTTTTTTAGTAAAAGAATCACTGTGAATCCCATCCTAAATTTTTGACAAATTAGTAGTAACAAAACATTCTCTTTGATCCATTGATCATGTGGAAGAAAAGGTTCTTAGTGAACTCATGTTGAACATGTGGTGTGCATACACGAACCCGCGTGTCACAGACACATAAGTGTCAACACAATTTTTGTGTCATTCTAGACATAACAAACACGCACTTAATCCACAATCCAAAATAAAACAAAGTAGAAGAATCAATACCATACCATGTTTGAATATGATAAAATTGTATAGCTCCAAGGACTCGGTTGCATCATACATGCATCCTCATGTCCGATTTGGACAAATCAAGCTATCGATACTCCTCTGAGACAATTGATCGAACACATGGTATGTAAATCAAACATAAAGTGTTCAAAGTCTTGTCTTGACTTTTAATAATTGGCATCAAATCAAAGGTTTAGAGAAGTGTCACCGGCACAAGAGATCAAAGGATCTTACCTGATGGAGAATTTGCACTTGAGCTTGAATTTAAGTTCAACAAAACTCCCCTAAGGAAATCCTTTGCCATTACCAACTCCTTCGACCTCGACCGTCAAAACTTCGGATTGAAATAGAGACTCGACCAGTTGGACCAGTTACAGATCGTCTACCTTCTCTCCGATTACGGTTGTTAGCCGGTGGATGTGGCGGAGGTCGAATGGGCTACCAGCAAAGGGAAAGGCGGAACCACCAGGTGGGGTTCCTGATGGAGGACTTGAGGTAGCAGACGACGGTGTGGCAGCGGACGCCGTCCCGTCTGTCGTAGATGAAGGTGGAAAATCGTTTCTTGTATATGGAGTCGAGCGCGATCCTCACAGACCCGATGACGATCTTCAGGTCGTGGTTGGGGCGGACAAAGGAGTCAACTTTCTTTCTCGAGGAGAAGAGGTTGAAAGAGGAGGAGGCAACGAAGGTGTCGACATCGGCGGCATTATGGAGGAACTTGTGGTGGCTGAATCCTGTCGAGGAGATCGTTAGGGTTAAGGTTAGGGTTAGGGTTTGACGGAGGAACTTGTAGTGGCCGTTGAGGAGGGAGTTGGAGAATGAACAGGAAGCTAGAGCTCACGATCTAGGTCTAGGGCTCAGGAAATTAAAAAACTCAAAAAGGAAATGAAAGTAAAGAGGGAGGAGTGAAACATTCAAGCGGGGAAGTAAAACATGTTAGGTGGAAAAAGTTAATTTGGAAGGAGGTTTTAGAGAAACAATTATTTAGAAAAAAAGTTTCTTAAAAAAATTGATTGTAACATACACGGCATGCACAAATGTATGTCATAAATAAGTTATTATTTACGGCACGTAAAATTGCATGTCGTAAATAAATTATCATTCACGGCGTGCACAAATGCATGCCGTCAATAAGTTATCATTCACGGCACGAAAAAATGCATGCCGTAAATACGTTTACAACAATGGCTTGCATATCAAGTACGCCGTAACAAAGACAAAAAATATCTCTTTTACGGCACGCAGATTTACGCGCCGTAAAAGAGTGTCATTTACGGCACGCAGCAACTGCACGCCGTAAATTGTGGGCCATAAATGCTACATTTTCTTGTAGTGTCTATCTAAACCAAGAACTATAAGTTCTAATGAGGCTTAGAATCAAGAGGGGAAGACAATGGAACAATAAAATTCAAGATCCATCATGAAGCAAGATTACACTTGCCAAGCTCTTTAGGTTGGTGGGATAGTAATGGAGGAAGAAGAAGAAGTAAATGAGAGTAATGAAGAGAGAGAGAGAGAGAAAGAGAGAGAAAAGTTGACTTATATATCAACACCTTTTTATCTCAAACCCAAAATAAACCAAACCAAGCCAAGCTAACATGCCATGATGAACCAAACCAAATTAAACTAAGACAAAATAAACTGAATCAAGATTAAGCTAAGCATGACAAGTCTAATTACGGGTCGGGATTCCGTACACGTATACTGGAAATACGTATAACAGAAAATGGGAGTGACAACTCTATCCACCTTAAAAGAATTCCTTATTCGGAATTTAATCAAGAGGCTAGAGATGTCGGGACGAGCTTCACTAATACTGGCAATCTACGACTAGCAGTCAACCAAGCAATCATTCATGCAAGCAAAAAAGTAAAAGCATAAGACATAAGGAAGACATTATACCTTATGAGCCAAACATGTGTGGATATCACGAGCGGATATCATCCTCACGCTCCCAGGTTGACTCACCTAAAGAGTGGTGACCCCAAGCAACACGGACTAAACTAATAGTCTTGTTCTTGAGTACCTTCTGTCTTCGGTCCAATATGGATACGGGCCTTTCCTCATACGAAAGGTTGGTACCAACAACCAATTCCGAATGATCAAGGACATGGCTCGGATCCGAGATATACCATCGTAATTGGGATACATGGAAGACATCATACACCTCACGTAAAGACGGCAGAAGAGCGAGGCGATAGGACACATCACCTACTCGCTATAGAATGTCGACGACCCTATATACCAAGGACTAAGCTTTTCCCGCACGCCAAAACTAATGATGCCACGGGTAGGCGAGATCCTAAGGAATACGTGGTCGTCGCTAGAAAACTCAAGCGGACGTCGATGAGAATTGGCCCAATGGCGCTGACGGTCTTGTGCAACTCGAAGATGATTTCTAACTTGTCTGACCACCTCGATAGTCTGCATAATCATCTCTGTACCAAGCATCAGCCTCTCGCCGACATCATCCCAAGCTAAAGGTGATATGCACTTTCTGCCATACAGGGCCTCAAAGGGTGCCATCTGTATACTTGCCTGGAAACTGTTATTGTAGGAGAAATCCATGAGATGAAGGTGATTTTCCTACGAACCACCGAAGTCGAGTGTACATGATCATAACATATCTTCGAGAGTCTGAATCGTGCGTTCTGACTGACCATCTGTCTGCAGATGATATACTGAACTGAACTTGAGATGAGTCCCCAAACTCTCTTGAAGACTCCGCCAAAAGTGCGATATGAATCTTGAATCTCTGTCTGATATGATACTAACTGGCACTCCATCTAATTTGACAATCTGCCTGAGGTACATCTCTGCTAGATGATCCGTCGACTGACAACTCTGAAGGAAAGAAAATGAGCTACCTTCGTGAGACGATCAATGATAACCCATATAGCATCCCTGCCAGCCGAAGATTTAGGTAACCTAGTTACAAATCCATGGTTATATGCTCCTACTTCCACTCTGAAATCAATAACGGTTGAAGAAGTCCAGCTGGTCTCTGATGTTCAGCTTTAACTTGTTGGCAAACTAAACATTGGAAGACAAACCGGGCTATCTTCCTCTTCATGCCATTCTACCAGAAATGCTGACGGATGTCTTGGTACATCTTCGTGCCACCGGAAAGAATTGAATACTAAGAACTGTGAGCCTCTGTCATGATCTCCTGTCTGATATTACCACTGGGTACACAAAGACGCCTCCCATGTCGGAGAGTACCATCTTCGTGAATACATAACTCTGGTCTTCGTCCTGCTTCACACTCTGCTCTGAGCCGCTGAAGCTTGGAATCTGTTGATTGCGCCATCTTGATCCTCTCAACTATGCTGGACTGAACTTGCATGCTGGCCATCAATGCCACATTGGTTGGAAGAACTACTTCTATTCCCATCTTCTGAAGATCTGCTAAACTCTGGCTGTGCTGTTAGAAAATAAGCTCCTACTCTTCAACTCAATGCATCTGCTACTACGTTGGCCTTTCCAAGATGATACTGCAGGTTGATGTCATAATCCACCAGTAACTCTAGCTATCTTCTCTGACGCATATTAAGATCCTTCTGGGTAAACACATACTTAAGACTCTTATGGTCGGTGAAAATCTCCACCCGATCTCCATATAAATAATGCCTCCAAAGCTTCAATGCAAAAACTACTGCTGCTAACTCCAAGTCATTGGTAGGATAATTCCTCTAATGGTCACGAAGCTAGCATGACGTATAAGCTATTATCTTACCATGTTACATCAATACGCATCCCAATCCTTTGCCAGATGCGTCACAATAAACTGAAAATCCTCCAGTCCCATCTAGAAGAGTGAGAATGGGGGCCATCATCAATCTCTGCTTCAACTTCTCAAATGAACTCTGACACTCTGCTGTCCAAGCAAACTGTACATCCTTACGGGTCAACCGCGTCATGGGCGCTGAAATCCGAGCAAAATCTGATACGAACCGCCGGTAATAGCCGGCCAATCCTAGGAAACTACGAACTTCTGCGATGGTGCTGGGAACTGGCCATGTCTCTATAGCCACTATGTTCTGGGAGTCAACTTCCACTCCACCTCTGGTGATGATATGACCTAAGTACGAAATACGATCAAGCCAAAACTCGCACTTACTGAACTTCGCATACAACTGGTGTTCTCTGAGAATCTGAAGGACTACTCTGAGATGCTACTCATGCTCCGCTTCACTCATGCTATAGACCAAGATATCGTCTATAAACACTACCACGAACTGGTCCAAATAGGGCATGAAGATACGATTCATGAGGTCCATGAATACGGCTGGCGCATTGGTCGCTCCAAATGGCATAATAAGGAACTCCCAATGTTCATATTTTGATCTGAACGCTGTCTTCGGGATGTCTTGCTCTCTAACTCTAATCTGATGGTACCCTGATCGCAAGTCAATCTTCGAGAATACTGCCGCTCCCCTTAACTGATCAAATAAGTCATCTATTCTTGGTAGAGGATATCTGTTCTTGATTGTTACAGAGTTCAAGGTATGATAATCAACACATAATCTTGACGTACCATTCTTCTTTTTTACAAGAAGCATCGGGGCTCCCCAAGGCGATCCGCTAGCACGAATGAATCCCTGGTTCTGAGTTCTTCAATCATCTTGTACAAAATCTCCAACTCTGAAGGTGCCATCCTGTAAACTCTCGCTGATATCGGTGCCGTCCCTGGAAGCAAATCAATAGTGAACTCTATTTCTCTCTCTGGCGGCATGCCTGGAAGCTCTCCGGGGAACACGTCTGGAAACTCTTCAACGACTCTCGGAAACTGAACTGCTTCTGCTACTGCCATCTACAATATTAGTGGAGAAGGTTCTACTTCGCCTCTGGAAAATAAAAACTCTGCCTCACCGGGAATATCAAAAATAATCCTGCCAATATGGCAGTCTATTCTTGTGTATTGTGTCACGCCCCGCTCCCGCAGGAGCGATCGTCCTCGCTAAGGCGTGATGCCGCACGGGCCTAGGTTGCGCCCGTGCAAGGCTAAGTCCAGAAACGGCCGATTTGAGCTAGGCCACAGAGTCGCACAGAGTGTCCCCATTTGCAGCGGAAAGTAAATGAACACAAATTGAAGTAAATTCAACTCTTTATTGATATTCAGGAAGTTTACAAGCGGCGCTAGGCCGAGTTTACAAGTCTCTCAAGCTCTCTCTCTCTCTGAAACATAAAAGGCATGCCAAGTGGCTTACAAGATGGAATAATTCATGGCGATGTTCCGATACATTATGTCCTGTATATGGTGCTCCAGCTCCTTGCAACGCTCCAGAGATAGCTCCGCGCCTTAGCACGTTCGAGGAAAGCTCCGCACCTGCCGACGTTTCCTGCTTCCTGCAAGCAGACTGTAGGGTTATCAGTACATTGTTATGCACTGGTGGGGAGGCTAGCTCGCCCACAATGCTATCATTACCAAACACGTTCTATTTACTTTTGTGTACCGTCTATCATTTATTGTCTTTCTAATCTTGCCTTAGGATCAGTTTCATGGCATATTTCATAGCCTATCTCGTGTTGCCGATTACAAGTGTCGCATGGAAATACATGCATGACTTACCCATACTTACCGTCCGGCCTTTCCTGTCCAAGTAAACCAAATTAGTCAACAATTCATATGAAACAACTTAATGTAGTTCGCATAACATTCAATGTTCAAGGGCGTGTCCCTGCCTCAGGTTCTAGTGCGTCGTAGGCGTGTTTTCAAATTCATTTGCACGAAGTACTCCTTATCATTTGGTGCGTTACATTTCAAGCCTATTCATAAGGCGCTTCATTCAGTTAACTTTAGACTACTTTGATTTCAATGCAAGGACTTGCACGTGGATTGCCACCAGCAAAGCCCACCTAAATCTATATGCACCGGTCGCTGGCATGTCAGCCATTTTGGACATTTTCCCCTGTGGCATTCTCATCTATCAAGCGTGATGGCTGGTACACCTTGATAGAATATTGAATAACCGGCCCTACGTTTGGTTATGTGCCCAAGCCCGTACACCTGTCCGCCCGTAGGCCATGATTCCGTCTAGGCCGGCCACGAAAACGTCGTTCGTTGCCCTTGGAATCCCTTTTCACTCGTACACGAGCCGTCCATGACCATTTCGTATTTTATTGTCTTTTTAACTTAACGGCTGTCTCCGAGCCGTAGGCTAACCCTTAGCCATAATGCGTTATCGACCAGGTTGGCGTCCGTGTAGCGCGGGTAGCGAGCCCCGTTGCACGTGCCCGTCACACCTATCGCTAACCATTCTTTCCTTTCTTATCTTTCATGTATTCTTTCTTTTCTTTCTTTCACTTGTTCGTTCATTCATTGATTCATTCACGTATTCATACATTCATTCAAGCATTACGCAACTCCCAGTGCGGGAGCCGCCTTGGCGACCCATCGGTCCCATAGTCTTTCAATGTTGCTAAACTCTACTCGGAACGACTATGTTGATAGTCTTCCCGTTTCATTGTTGTAAACCATTCATTGTTTCATTGTTTGAACGCATAAGGGACTTGAACGTAAGCTTGTGCCTTAGCACGAGCGTGGAGCGCAGTGCGAGAGTTTCTATTTTCCATGTTCCTTTCCATATTCTATACAAGCATACAAGATGGGATTATTCCCTTAGCTAGGTGCGTTGAGTCATTCATTTATTAGCATGCGCGAGGTTATCGCCTAGCGATTTCTCGTGATAGTGTCCGTATTGTTATGTGTCTAGGCTAAGCAAAGACGGGTTCATCGGAGCCACCCACCTTAGCGATGTTCGCATCGGCCGAGCGATACTTCGAGCGCGCCTTTGAAAGTCTAAGTCTGGATTCATCTTGACGGGCCAATGTAAGCCTTGCATCGATTCTTCTTCAGGTCGATGCCAACTCTTCGGGTCGACGGCTCGTTTGAGTCGTTGTACTTGCCGTTTGAATCGGCGTTCTGCTAGGACGGAGCGGGTCATTACATATTGCTCCTTCAACCAATCTATTCCTAGGACCACATCATAATCGGCCATCGGAAATTCTATCAACCTAGCAGAAAACTCTCTACCGCTAACTACAATTCGACACGAGAAAAACACTCTATCAACTCCCACAAGACCGTTACCAGTAAGTATATTGAGCCTTACAGATAATGACTCGGGCTCCAGTCCTATCCGTGTAGCGAATCGTACAGACATAAATGAATGCGATGCACCTGAATCAAATAATACTGATGCTGGAAAAGTGTTGACGAGAATGGTACCTGCCACCACCTCACCTGAAGCTAACTCTTCCTCCACGGTCAGAACCATAACCTGACCTTGCCCTTTGGGTGCTGGTCCCCTCTGCTGGAAACCTCTCTGCCGGTTCTGTATTTGAGCTTGGGTCTGGGCATACTGCTGGGGTCTCTGCTGCTGGAAGGCTTGTGCCTGAGGCGACAATAGCCTCGGAGGCTGGTACTGCTGCTGCTGCTGTACTAGTGCTGGGGTTGCTCCCCTAACCGATGGACTCGTTAGGTTCGACGATGATGAACTGGCTCTATTCGGGCAGGACCCTATCATGTGGTCCGGTGCCCCAAAAGCTAAGCACAATCCCTGTGCTCTGTGACACTCCGAAACAACGTGTCCTGGCTTCCCACAATGAGTGTAGCCCATTGCGGAAGACTGCCTTCACTTCTGTTGCCGAGGGTACGTCAGTGTTGAATGCTAAACCGACGTAACTGAATTCGCCCTTCGGGGAACTCCAATCGATAATACCCTAGCTGCCGAGGCTAGTGCTGAGGACAGACTCATCTGCCTATGGGACCTCTTCCTGCTTCCGGTTCGGTCCACGATCCTCTGCGAGGTATACTCGTGCCTCCTAGCTGCCCTCAAGATAGCATCAAAAATCTGATGCTCGAACTGCTCCACAGCTAGTATAATTTCTAGGTGGAGTCCCTGTTGAAATCGCCGTGCTCGATCCAACTCGGTTGCCACCAAGGTGGGAGCAAACCGACTCAGTCTTAAAAACTCGGCCGCATATCCATCGACCATCCTGCTCATCTGCTTCAAATTGGTGAATCTCGTCTGCAGATCATACCGAGCTACAACATCGAAGTACTTGATCTAAAACTTGTCACTGAATGTCGCCCAAGGGACAGGCATCGCCAATCCAACTGCTAACATCGTCCACCAGGTACGGGCTAAGTCCCATAACTGTAGGCACACTACAGCCACCTTCTCTTCCTCTGGAGTCTTGGAGCCAGGCATCAGCTGCAACTGCGTCTTTGCCGCCGTCAAAGAAGGGATGGTTTAGGCGCTTGAAATTGTTGGTTGCACTGTTACCTTGGTAACCCACTCTGCCCATGGCATCTTGTACTGTCTGGTGCAGGACATCGCCCCGACGATCTTGTGACGCAAGTAAATCTCAGATAAGTCCTACTAGGACTTCATTGTCAGGCTCTGTAGGCTGAGCTGGCTGAACTGGTAGCTTTGGATCCCTGGAAGGCATAACTCGGGAGGCTACTCCTGATAGCTGGGCTTGGTCTCCTAGTTGAGGTTGGTTCACTGGTGGTTCTCCTTCCGGCTGATCGGCAGGACCAGGAGCAATGCCAATGAAGAAAATGACATAGGGTGTTACATTAAGGAAGGACCAAGATAGATTAAGGATATAAGCATGTGATCAGGCCAAGATTTTAGAAAGATTAGAAGACACGAGTAGAGATCAAAGGCGAGTACTGATTGAGACATATATCCAGTAAAACCCTTACACATCTTGATTTACAAGACCTGCATGGGCTACCACTTAAACCGTATCACGCCCCAGAACCAGAATACTAGAGAGCGAGGGACAGACACGACCAGCTACGTATATAGAAGTGTAATCCACCTCGATATACGGTCACGGCTGTCTAGATGTATACTAGAGAGCGGGGGACAGACACAGCCATCACTCTCTTATGGTCAAGAATAAGCCTAGTGTCTCAATCTCAAGCAAGTAATAATAGTTACAAGATGTTAGACCATCAGATATTCAATAGTAAGGCGTCCCATACATTTCATATACATATGATCATGAAGCTAGTCGTACAAAATACGAGGACTAGCAAGAGTTTCAGTCATACATGATCAACCATAGGATTTGTCAATCATGTTACAGCCCTTAGGCTGACAAGAAATATAAGTATTCAATACGAGCTAACACTTGCTCGGCGGCTAAACGCCTCAAAAGAATAATTTACAATAGAGTGGGAGAGCAAAATAAAACCCACTCGTTGCCAGGGTTACGTCTAGTGTTCACCATCTGGATGAAAGGTTGGAAGATCCTCCGGTGCTGCTCCGAAATCTGGCCATACAAAACCAGCTGGGTCAGAACCCAAAAGAGCAAGTGCCACATGGGAGGCTTCACTTAAGAACTAAAACCAGCATATTAGCACATGAGACATAAAGGATAATAAAAGACATGAGTTAGAAAAAACAAGGTGATAAATGATAAGATAACTAAGGGACTATTCCGGTAGCCAAGTTACAACCCATAAACCAAACAAGGACCGAGATTGTAACCCTTTACCTGAACAGAGCTTAGTCTCCAACCAATTATCGACAAGAGTAAAGCATAACAGTAATGTGCTGAAGTAATCATAGACTGGCATTGCTTAGACAAGACTAGACCCCATTCATCATTCACGGCCAAGCAATGAGTACGGCTCGATACTTTAACTAACTAGGGTTATCACAAGCCTTGTTACTAACAAGATACAATGAGATGTTCCAGCAGTCACAAGCCCTGCAGACTATCCAGGTTATCCAGGCGAGGTCCAATGAAGAGTTATCAAGAATTATTAGGTGGCTTGGAGTGCAACACATGACAGTGTGCCTAGAACTTGTTTCATGAAGTGCCCCACATGACAGTGGGCTAGAAATGTGCCCTACTCGATGGCAGGCTACAAGTCCATCAGGTGTGGTCGGGATAACGGGATCGCCTGTAACTGGAAATATCTCTCTATATGAACTACTTGATCAATCTAGTCATTAACCTAGTTCGATTCAGTATAAATCCCTGACCGTGGAAAATCAAAAATTTATGTCCTAGATATGATGCAAGACGAGACATGTAGCTTGTTCACACATACACTAGGTTCAACCATGGTGTCAAGATAAAAGTACCTAGCATGTCGAGATAGCCGTCGCAACAACATTCAAGATAACATGTCATGTTTACTTGGAGATGTGCTCGTTCCAATTCTGACTAGATACGTTGACAAATATTAGGAATTGTTATTGTCACGCCCCGCTCCCGTAGGAGCGATCGTCCTCGTTAAGGCGTGATGCCGCACAAGCCTAGATTGCGCTCGTGCAAGGCGGGTTCCATAACGGCCGAGTACAGCGGCTGCGACAGGGTCGTCGCACAGAAGTCCCGTGCAGAGACATTGATTTATAGCAGCGGAATTTAAAGAAGAACACATGAACACAAGTCATTCAAAAGAATCTCTTTTATTGATATTGAATACAAGATTACATCTGTGGGCGCAAGGCCAAATTACAATGTCTCTCGTGCTCACTTTTCTCTCATTTACAAGTCACTCTGCTCTCTCTCATCTCTCGATACAATACTTGAATCCAGCGGAAGCTTCGGAAGGCGATGTCCATACATTATGTCCTATATAAGTCTTCAGATCACGCAGCCGTACGCTTCGACTCGCCAAGGAACTCCGTTCCCCGACGCATCCAAGCGAGCTCCGCACCACGAGCTTCTACCTGTGCCTGCACATGAAACACTGTGTGGGTGTCAGTACCACTGTACTGGTGGAGTGAGCTTCTCGCCCACCCATACAAAACCTACACGTTTATTTTACTTTGTGCAGCTTAAAATCCCTTTCGATTGTCTTTCTAGTCTTGCCTTAGGATCAGTTTTAGGACCGGCGCCTTAGCGCAACTTGTGTATCAGAACCATCCCGTGCTTGCAATGTCAACGTTAACTTATACTTTGTCTCTAGATTACTCTTTGTGCCAACAACGTTAACCTATCAAGTCGTGTCCGCCTTACGGCCAAAATCAGAGACGCAACTACACGAAGGACTCCATTTCCTTGCCTCTAGACCTTTTCTCGTGCTTGCATTGTCGACGCACCGACTCATACTTATATTTTGTGCCGAACTCTGGGACGTAATGACTCGGTCGTGCCATACTTGATTAGTGCTTCAATATTACCGAGGCAGTGCCTCCTCGCTTAGTCTCGCCTACACTTGTGTTGTGACGAAGCGGCCGTACCTCATATTTCGAGGCCGAGCCCAACAACTCAACGTAACTTCACACGACTTGCCCTACGGCCCTTTTTGACTTAACTCGCAACTTAACACTCGACGCCACATCTCGTGCCGAAGCACGTCGCCTTCGCTGTAGCCAAATCTTAGGCTCAGACATTGTGTCTTTTTAACTCATACATATTCAACTCAATCCAAAGGCGCCTACGCGGATTGCCGCCCATGCCGACACAAAACTTACCATGTTAGTTGAATACAATTAATATTAAGTGTTTGTTATGGGATTGGCCTAACCAGCCGCCTTGGACGTAGCCTGGCAGTACGGGACCCTTTCAACGCAGGTAGCGAGCCCCGATGAAAGTCCCCGCCTTACCGATCGCCTTACCAGCGTTGCCTATTACCCAGCTCGGCTACAACCAGTTTCTTTCTAGGCCGAGACGGTCCCGTGGCCCCGGAATTCCGCTCGAAGAAACCACTCCTTGTCGACAAGTTGTCCAAGTTCATAAGGGTTTACATGGTGTATTTTAGGATACCGTTGGGGCTTGTTATGTGATCAATTCATTTACTTGGTTGTTTTACTCTTTCCACTTTTTGTACTTCCTTTGCAGAGCCCCTAACCAGGGTTGCCTCCGCGACTGAACCACAGTCCCGACATATTTTCTCTCGGCGACTAACCATCGCTTAGACATAACATTCTTTGAACACAGGGAACGGCTACTGCATAGCCTTCCAACTTAACTTGAACATAACGTGTTTCCATAAGTATCGACCGACCGTGGCTAACTTTCCACTGAACCAACCGTGGCTCGTGTCTCTAAACCGACTCGTGTTCTATGCAACGCTGTCGCCCAAGTCATACTTCATATGACGGGCCTTGGGGTCGTGGGACTATTTATCTTGACAACCGCAGAATGAGCGGGACAGCACGTAGAATAACTTAGGTCGACCGGCATAACTTTTGCCTAACTCACTCAAGCCTACAACTTAACCCAAGGGACGAGCAAAGGCTACGCCAAGCCTTGCGGGACAGGACCGTGCATGCTTTAGCAAGCATTTGTGCGGACTATGCCTATGACTTAGGCTAACTCTCAACTTTTGCACCGAAGACCAACTTTCCTTCTCCCAAGCCACGGGACGAAGGACCGAGTGTCATTTTCAAAGCACGCCGTGCACCAACTCTAAGCCGACCGTGGGACGTTTTCCATGTTCTAACTCGATTCAAACCGTCGGGATTATTCCCTTAGCTATGTGGATGCGTAGCTTTTATTATCAAGCCTAACTTGTGCAAGTTGAAAACACGATTTATTATGTGAAGGCAAAGATGAGGAGAGTTCACCGAAACTACCCCACCTGAGCGATGTCTCCGAGCAAGCCGTTGCAAGGCTAAGACCGAACGCCGTCGGCGTTTCGATTCCTCCGATTGACTTTGTGGGACGGGGCACTACAACATACACCACTCAGAACAAGTCTCGTCCTCGAGACTTTCCTGAGGGCAAGTCATCCTACCATTTCTATGGCCAAGACTTAATCGTACACATTTCGCCCACGCGTTCCTTCGATTCCGAGCCACGCTCGCACTATCATCAATCTTCCCTTTAACACGGTTTCAAGATCTCGACACACTCCATCTTTCAAGTCTTGCTTGAACTCGTCGTATCACTTGGCTGGATCGTGCACGCATTCCAAGCGTCCCCAAAATACATGCATTCAGCCAAGCCGTATGATAGAAAATTTGTCATTCTCACTCGAGTCGCATCGTGCACATACCCAGGCGTCCCTGAAATATATGCATGTCAGCCGAGTCTCGTGAGCAGGGTTTCCTATATTCGTGATTTCCATGCATTCCAATCCTCAAGATCAATTCTTCGATTGAAAACTCTGCAACAGGGGCGTTTCGCCTAACCGCTAGGCCAATCTCTTTTCGAGGCTAAGTCAATGTCAGGATTGGAATCATAGTTCCCCAACAATAATGCCAACACTGACCCCAATCCTAGGGTTAAACCAAAGTCGGTAGTACGGGATTTTCTACCCAAGCTCGCGTCACTCAAATTTCTAAACATCAAACACGATCACCTAATTCGCATTACGGCACGCGTTGCGTATATTCAAATCCCTTCAATTCACCAATTCTAACCAATTCATGTATTCGATCACGAGGTCGTCTCGCTCGACAATACGTTGCGCCCCAATCTCACGCGAGTCTGATAATCCGCGGTGGTTCATGAATCACCATGCAACGCTCCCACGGAATAATCATTCTCATCGGGGCGTAACTCTTGTTTGAGTTTAGACTTATTCATTCTCGATACGCGGATTGGACCTACTCAATCCTCAAGTTCAATCGACAAGCACACCAATTCAATCTCGAGTCTATCTTCGCGTCAAACCACAAGTCGAAGCACAAATTGTCGCACCGTGCAAGTTCGACCACTCTCGCTGTATGAATCACCATACCAGCGCTCACGCAGAGTGATCAACCTAATCGGCGTGACGCATGTGCGAGGCTGGAGTAGCACTCGCATAAGACAAGAACGTCAACGTTGTGGTTATCGACGAAGCAAATCCAAACATTTTCATTTTCATCCAAGCCTAGAATCTTAATTCGATATTCCGACCGTCGTTCATTCAACTAGAAATCCTCGAGCCAAGTTTATCTTTTCCTCGACACGTTTCAATATCCCGAGTATAACATCCATCGGAACAATGACATTTGCATGATCGTCATTCGCCGAGTCAGAGTACCCCCGAGTTATCACATATCGATCTTTAATACGCCTCAATACCATCGACGATATGCGTAACCTGACAATCTTCCTTCGCAACCAATTTCGAGTCGTGCGTTGATGCTGTTGTCCGAGTTGGATATTCCACAATTTTCTCAATACTCAAGATCAAGTTCAGTTGCTTTTCCTCAAGCTCGTTTCAAGATCGTTATTCAAAACTCAAGTCACATTTCAGTTGCATCAATCCGATATCGCACGCGCGATCCTCTAAGTTTCCTCGATCAAGATCATTCATTTTCATTCATCGTTCCGAATCATTTTCTAACTCGCGTTGCTCGTTCACAAGTTGTCCGAACGAGATGCTCGTTCGGGACATTCGAAGTCACGACCAACTAAGCGTGACGCGTTCTAAGGCTTTGCGCGATCGTATCGCCTCGCCGCCATACTTGTAATCCTCAATATTTACTCGAACAATTTCTAAGACGAACCATACACCACTCAGATTCGAGCCACTCGACTAGTCGTCGACACTCATTCTTATTCTTCTCCGAACCTATCACATACACCATTCGGATTCAAGCCATACGATCTAGTCCTCAATCACGTTCCCATCGTTCGCTAAGACATCCCTCAGATTCATTCGACGAATCGCTAGCGTAGTCGCTCAAGTCGCATCGACGCACTAAGTCGTTCGTACTATTTCTTCGAAATCCAAATCAATCTTCCGTGTACGCCTAAGCGTTAGTCTGATAGCGTTCCTATCGATAGACACTCTAAGTATATCTCCGTTCCCGACCGAGCGATACTTGTTATCGCTCGCAATTCGTTTGCACCAAAGGTCGAGGTGCGCGACGCGAAAACACAACTTAGCCAAAAGGCCGTGTGCATAGCCATTCCTGTGCGGACTATATTCCGAGTTTGCACGCTCAATTGCTAAGGTCGATGTTGGACTAATTAGGCACGCACGCGACTTGCTAAGGTCGACGTTGGACTATTCGGCATACGTGCGACTTGCTAACATTAGCACACATTTTCTATCGAGTCAAGTTTGCAACGTTCGGCACAAGGGCCCTATCGACGCATTTGGCAACGGCCTACCGATGCATTAGATTGAACGCTTGTACGAGCTTTCGAAAATATTTAGACTTATTGTATGGACATGCCGAGGGACATTTGAGAGAGAGCGCACCAACGATAACAACTTGCGGAAGCAACAGAGTTTTGCGGAAACATCGAAGTTAAAGAATTCAATCGACGGTCCAAGGACGTAAAGCCGTGCTCTGATACCACTATGTCACGCCCCGCTCCCGTAGGAGCGATCGTCCTCGTTAAGGCGTGATGCCGCACGAGCCTAGATTGCGCTCGTGCAAGGCGGGTTCCATAACGGCCGAGTACAGCGGCTGCGACAGGGTCGTCGCACAGAAGTCCCGTGCAGAGACATTGATTTATAGCAGCGGAATTTAAAGAAGAACACATGAACACAAGTCATTCAAAAGAATCTCTTTTATTGATATTGAATACAAGATTACATCTGTGGGCGCAAGGCCAAATTACAATGTCTCTCGTGCTCACTTTTCTCTCATTTATAAGTCACTCTGCTCTCTCTCATCTCTCGATACAATACTTGAATCCAGCGGAAGCTTCGGAAGGCGATGTCCATACATTATGTCCTATATAAGTCTTCAGATCACGCAGCCGTACGCTTCGACTCGCCAAGGAACTCCGTTCCCCGACGCATCCAAGCGAGCTCCGCACCACGAGCTTCTACCTGTGCCTGCACATGAAACACTGTGTGGGTGTCAGTACCACTGTACTGGTGGAGTGAGCTTCTCGCCCACCCATACAAAACCTACACGTTTATTTTACTTTGTGCAGCTTAAAATCCCTTTCGATTGTCTTTCTAGTCTTGCCTTAGGATCAGTTTTAGGACCGGCGCCTTAGCGCAACTTGTGTATCAGAACCATCCCGTGCTTGCAATGTCAACGTTAACTTATACTTTGTCTCTAGATTACTCTTTGTGCCAACAACGTTAACCTATCAAGTCGTGTCCGCCTTACGGCCAAAATCAGAGACGCAACTACACGAAGGACTCTATTTCCTTGCCTCTAGACCTTTTCTCGTGCTTGCATTGTCGACGCACCGACTCATACTTATATTTTGTGCCGAACTCTGGGACGTAATGACTCGGTCGTGCCATACTTGATTAGTGCTTCAATATTACCGAGGCAGTGCCTCCTCGCTTAGTCTCGCCTACACTTGTGTTGTGACGAAGCGGCCGTACCTCATATTTCGAGGCCGAGCCCAACAACTCAACGTAACTTCACACGACTTGCCCTACGGCCCTTTTTGACTTAACTCGCAACTTAACACTCGACGCCACATCTCGTGCCGAAGCACGTCGCCTTCGCTGTAGCCAAATCTTAGGCTCAGACATTGTGTCTTTTTAACTCATACATATTCAACTCAATCCAAAGGCGCCTACGCGGATTGCCGCCCATGCCGACACAAAACTTACCATGTTAGTTGAATACAATTAATATTAAGTGTTTGTTATGGGATTGGCCTAACCAGCCGCCTTGGACGTAGCCTGGCAGTACGGGACCCTTTCAACGCAGGTAGCGAGCCCCGATGAAAGTCCCCGCCTTACCGATCGCCTTACCAGCGTTGCCTATTACCCAGCTCGGCTACAACCAGTTTCTTCCTAGGCCGAGACGGTCCCGTGGCCCCGGAATTCCGCTCGAAGAAACCACTCCTTGTCGACAAGTTGTCCAAGTTCATAAGGGTTTACATGGTGTATTTTAGGATACCGTTGGGGCTTGTTATGTGATCAATTCATTTACTTGGTTGTTTTACTCTTTCCACTTTTTGTACTTCCTTTGCAGAGCCCCTAACCAGGGTTGCCTCCGCGACTGAACCACAGTCCCGACATATTTTCTCTCGACGACTAACCATCGCTTAGACATAACATTCTTTGAACACAGGGAACGGCTACTGCATAGCCTTCCAACTTAACTTGAACATAACGTGTTTCCATAAGTATCGACCGACCGTGGCTAACTTTCCACTGAACCAACCGTGGCTCGTGCCTCTAAACCGACTCGTGTTCTATGCAACGCTGTCGCCCAAGTCATACTTCATATGACGGGCCTTGGGGTCGTGGGACTATTTATCTTGACAACCGCAGAATGAGCGGGACATCACGTAGAATAACTTAGGTCGACCGGCATAACTTTTGCCTAACTCACTCAAGCCTACAACTTAACCCAAGGGACGAGCAAAGGCTACGCCAAGCCTTGCGGGACAGGACCGTGCATGCTTTAGCAAGCATTTGTGCGGACTATGCCTATGACTTAGGCTAACTCTCAACTTTTGCACCGAAGACCAACTTTCCTTCTCCCAAGCCACGGGACGAAGGACCGAGTGTCATTTTCAAAGCACGCCGTGCACCAACTCTAAGCCGACCGTGGGACGTTTTCCATGTTCTAACTCGATTCAAACCGTCGGGATTATTCCCTTAGCTATGTGGACGCGTAGCTTTTATTATCAAGCCTAACTTGTGCAAGTTGAAAACACGATTTATTATGTGAAGGCAAAGATGAGGAGAGTTCACCGAAACTACCCCACCTGAGCGATGTCTCCGAGCAAGCCGTTGCAAGGCTAAGACCGAACGCCGTCGGCGTTTCGATTCCTCCGATTGACTTTGCGGGACGGGGCACTACAGTTATGCCCCACATTATTGGGCTACAGGATGATGCTAGCTGAGACGGATCATGATATTCTTTCATAGTGAGTTGTCTTCTGGAAGCTCTAGGCCATTATTTCTTTATTTTAGATTCATGTTTCGTTGTCGGTTTATGCCTCCGACACATTCTTGTCATTTATGATCATTGTAGACTTTAGATTATTTCAGTGATATTACCATCTTTCTTATTCATATCTTTCTTAGATGTATTTAGAGTACATATTGTTATAGTGGATAATATAGATGTTGTAGATATTTATTGGGTACTGGACAACATTCTACCGCCGATACTGCGGTGTAGGCTGGACGTGGCCCGCGTACTTGTGCCCGAATATCCGGGTGCGGGTCGTGACAGTAAATGAGAGCACATGAGAGTACATGAATAATACGAATACAAGTATTATAAGATGTACAAGATAAAGTACGTGAACATGAAATGCCCGATGTACCCGATAAGGGATAACATCTTCTGACAAGATCCATTTAGTATAAATCCGTATAACAATGTGTCAACATCAAGTAAAGTAGTCTAGAGCAGGTAATATAGATACTATCATGATGAAAACAATCAGAGATAGGTACTTGCCTGATATCCTGAGCAATGACTGAGTATCGATATCTGAACCGGCGTCACAAAGACCTATTATGAATTTACTGAGTTACAAAGTGTTCTAGAGTAAACAATATAGTTAAATGCATTAATTATATGCTTCTATCCCTCTTTTAGGTCAGAGAAGTCAAACTAGGTCAACGCTAGTCAAACTTGGTTAAACTAGTCTATATCTAGGATACTGGGACCTTGCACTAAATATCTAGGCTATGTAGCTATTTCACTAATAGGTAGTTAACTGCTACTAACATCATATATATATATATATATATATATATATATATATATATATATATATATATATATATATATATATATATATATATATATTATATATATATATATATCCTATCTACAAGCTGTCATAGGCCTAGCCTATGAACTGATACAACCAAGCCTCTATCCCCTACATTACCCTGCCCTATTAACCGATGTATGTGGAATTAGGGACTGATACAATAGACAAATCCCTTCCTTCCCTTTTGACTGATATATGCTCAAGGACTGAAACATATATTAACAGGGAATGATATTAATATGTGCAATATGACTGATCAATAATTGAACAATACAGTACAACAAGGACTGAACAATAGGCTAAGATAATCCCCTCCCCTAACCAACCTGTAGCTAATGCTAGACTGGTACACAGAATTAACTAAAACTAAGATTGTGTAGGACTGAAACATATGGTTTATACAAAGACTGAACAAAATTTAACAAAGACTGAACATTCAGCCAACAAGGACTGGTAAGTATCAGTCTACTGACTGAAAAATCTCAAATGGTGATTGATGCATTATTGGCCTATAAAAGCCCCAAACTTGACACAGGTTGTATCAAGGACTGATAAAATTGGTCAGTTCTACAGATATGCCTAATAACGGATGCAATAGTATATATATATATATATGTATAGACTGATACAATATATATATATATATATATATATATATATATATATATATATATATATATATATATATATATATATATAGACTGATACAATTATTGGCCTATAGGGATGATGCATAAATATACTAAGACTGATACAAATGGATTGATACAACCAGTCCACTGACTGATAACAAGGAATTTTAGGGACTGAACAATATTAACAACTGATATCAATAGTAGAGGACTGAACAAAGTGTATAAGACTGAACCTATATAGCCTATGACTGATACCAATAAGTAGGACTGAACAATATCTTAAAAGCTGATACAATTATGAAGACAAGGACTGATACAATGAGAGACCGAACAATGCATAAATGACTGATGCAGACCTTCCATTCACTGATACAAGATGAACTAAGGACTGAAACTAAATGACATCCTAATTACTGATACATTAGGAGACATGGACTGAACCTAAACTTCTTCACTCAATTACTGATATATGAATTGGTAATAAATAACTGAAATATTAGCTGAACATAGACTGAAACAAATTAATTTGAGGACTGATACAATAAGCAATACAAGGACTGATATTATATCAAATAGGGCTGAACATATGGACTGAAATGTATAGTGCATCCTAATTACTGATACCTTAAAGTATGGACTAAAACATATATGAAATGAAGGAATGCTACAAGGACTAAATACCAATCGATTTGAGGACTGAACAAAAGTATAAAGGGACTGAAACATATATCAAATATAGGACAAAGACTGCACATGTATAGGACTGACTTAATGAAATGATTGATCAATTTCCTACAAGGCTGATAGTAAATCAGTCCACTAACTCAAATAAACCCAAGTGATGACTGATACCTGAATATAGATTGATACATACAACTTATTCATCAGTCCCACTTGTCCAAGCCCCTACTCCCCATCAACTGATACAATTCAAATTAGTTCAAAACACAACCAGACCACATGTGACCACAAATCCCCAAGGTACGCAATACATCCAACCCAATCCTATTTACTAGATATGCCTACAAATGCTTAACCTATAGCAATGCACTCCTAATACAAAGATCAAAACTAAAATTAGAGCATTGGGTGCTCTTTTGGCCATTTTGTCAAACACTTGACGTGCGTATCGGATACGTTGCGATACGTCCATAATACGCACTCCAAATGGATCCAAACTTGACCCAAGGACACTCACATGTTCTAAATTACTAGTATGACCTAATGAACCTATTCACAAACCCTAGAAATGCTATTCTCCTATTTTCCCCAAATTGGGTCAAACTATAAAGGGAAAAGTCTTCAAATGAAGGAAGAGTAGTCAAAACTCCTCATCATGGGTATTCATAATGCATGGGGGTTCCTATTTGATGCCTGTACACTATTTACTATGAATTAAAGGAATTAGAATGTATTTTACCTATTGGAAGATGGATTTCCAATAAAAAAGCTCCAAGATCCAAAAGCGCTCAAGCTCCAAGTGCTCTAACTTCCAATGCTATGCTTCTAGGGTCTTCCAGTCTCCAAAAGGAAAAGAATGGAACATTTTGGGGCTGTTTTGGACAATTTGGGGAAGAACCCTCAAAACTAGGGTTAGGTTTTGGAAAGAAAGGAGGAGGAAGAAGAAGTTATTCTTCTTATAAGCAAGGGGGCTGCTATGGCTGGCCAAACAAGCTAGGTTTAGGGTTTTGGGCTTAGTTGTAATGTCCATAAGGTCCCTTCTTAAGTCATGACAAGTTTTAGGAGAAGGTCTTTCTTTCTAATTAGGTGTTTAACCTAATCCTTTAATTAAACTTGCTAGTCTAACTAGAGACTAAACTAACTTATTAAAATGGGTTTATTGATTGGTTAATTCCACTAACTAGTTCCACTAGGATCACTAACAACTATTCTAACTAATGGCTAACCACTAATCATATACAATAATATAGTATATGTACTAGATTAATTATTATAAATAAATAATCCAAAAATATAACTACTAGTTTTGTAAAATAAATTTATGACTCAAAATATAATTTGAATACCATATTCACAATAATATCAAGAAATAAGAAAAAGTCAAAAATACCCCTCTTCAAAAAAGTGATAGTTACAGATTATTAACATTACGGTTGTTTATCTTGTCTCGATTTACGTGTTGTAGGTTTTGCTATACGAATTACCATACAAACTTGGTACTTTTGAACATAAAACTTAAACTCCAGAATATAAATAAATAATAATGATTATAGGACTAGTTTAGCATAGTTCTAGATGGTATGACTAATTAACGACTTAGGTGATATATGTATTATGTGACTTGGACCTATTTAACTTTCCTAGTTAGGAGTAGTTGTTGTATTTGTATTTGTGCGTAATATATAGTTGTTTGTAATTTGGGATTGATAGATAATTATGATTGACATAGCTTGTTGGTTTGTGGATAGATCTTGGCTAAACTTTGTTATCGCAACTCAGCAGGCTTGGACGACCTCCATGCAAAGAATAGCTTGCCAAATTGTTATATTAGTTTGCATGCATGTCTTTAATTAATTTTATTATTTTTAAGTTTAATTATATTCATTTCCTGTAGTTTCTATTTTATTTGCTATGAGTTGTGATACTTGATTTATAAACTGGATTTAACACATACTTTCATGGGGATGGGGAGGACAGTACTAGGCATATGGGCTACCCAATTTTGTAACCGTAGTAATTTGATGCACTATGGTATTTATGTTACGATGGCCGCTAGCCTTGAGTTATGTCGATTGATGGTACATGTTGCGATGGTAGCTACCTCAAGTATGTCGACTGATAGTAAGTGTTGTAATGGTCGCTAGCCTCGAGCTTTATCGATTGATGGTACGCGTTTGTATTCATGAGTTATCCTTCACTTGCCCATACGTGCGAAAGTTGTCCTCAGTGCGCATACACACATCTATTGATTAGCACTAGTGTACCTATATTTTGTCTTTCCTTATGCATGTTATTTATTTTATTTAAATTTGGCATGTATATTATGTATCTTATTATGTCCCTCTGAGGACATGGTTTCCTTTCCAGGTTATTGCTGAGCAGCTTTCGTAGGATTGTTGGGAGAGTATTTCTTCGGGATTCAGGTATACTTAGTTGTTACCTTCTTTATTTGTTCTTCCATAGTATTTTTTTGTTATATAGCTTCATATTTTATAGATAATGTTACAGATGTACTTGTGTTGACATTATATATTGATAGTTGTATGACCTAGACAGCGTATACGTATTTAAGTTGGGCTGGTATCCACTTAATTCGTAGTTGACCATTGTCGCATATCCTAGTTCCTACATATTTTAGGACTGGGGCGTGACAGAAATGGAGTTGTTCTTCGCAGAAACTTAACTCCGCTAAATAGAGTATCTTCATGGGAATATTATTCTACCAAAATGGTGTTATACAAACTGAACCACAAATATCAATGCGCCATCTCATTAATCAGGGTTGTAATATCTTATTATTTCTGACATATTGATACAACCTCATAAAACGAGGCGTTGCTTCATTAATAATAGACATTACGTCCAATAAGGCAATAAAAATCGGCAAATTATAAGGGCACAGCCTTTTTTACTCGGGGCTAGCCAGGATTAGGGCTAGCCAGGCTTTGAGGAACTTTTACTCGGGCTGTCCAAATTTTCTATTCAGGGGCTGTCCATTTTCTTCTTCTCCACTCTCTCTCTTCACAAACCCTAGCTTTCTTCTTCTTCTTCTTCTTCTATCCATCTTCTTCTTCTCCACCATTTTCATTCTCACATCTTCATCAAAATCCTAGTTTTTTTCTCATCATCATCATCTTCTTCTTCTCCACCGTTTCCATCATCACCATCTCCATCAAAACCCTAGTTTCCTTCTCTTTTCCAATTTCGATGGCACCCAAAAAATTAAATAAACCCTAAAATGTATGAAAATAAATGTTAAATACTTCTTTCCTCACAAAGAATGCATGGAAATAAATCCTAAAATGCTTATTTCACTCTATTATCAAGATTGAAATAAACCCTAATATATATTTTTCATTCGGGAATGTCGACTTTAGGACTGCCCAGAAATTGTGGCAGTCCTGAAAGGAACTTGCTGTACAGCAAGTATCTTTCAGGACTGTCTCAATTTATGGCAGTCCTCAATATGTCTAGGACTGCCAGAAATTGTGGCAGTCCTGTTGTAGAGCATGTCCCTTTCAGGACTGCCACAATTCCTGGCAGTTCTCATTACTTCTAGGACTGCCAGGAATTGTGGCAGTCCTCATTACTTTCAGGACTGCCACAATTTCTGGCAGTCCTCATTATCTTTTATACCTACCACTTGGATAGCCCTGAGTAATTTTTTCAGTGGCAAACTTGTAAATAATGAAAAACTAACACTTGGACAGCCCTGAGTAAAATGTGCTGTGTCCTTATAATTTGCCTAAAAACCCACATGGGCTGTTATGTTAAAATTGTCATCCTGGTCTTTGGGTCAGTGGAGATCCACGTGGCTATACAGACCACTTTCTGTGCGGCAACATGTCACGTTGATTACGATTATCAACGAGTTGCATTCATACATATAGCTATTCAATGTGTTCAGTGCATTCAACATTGTTTAATGGGTGCTTCACATTCAGAAATGTTCAAAACGTATTTTTTATTCAGCATTGTTTGGTGGGTTTTGCGTCTTCATGCGCCTTGCAGCTAAGCGGGGCATGTATATTTAAGCGGCTCAACGGAACCCCCGCTTGCTGAATGGGAAGTGGAGCTCCCGTCTGGGTCTTTTGCCTCCTTGAAATAGACTCAAAAATTTAGTAGGGGTAAAAATTCAACCATGTTATCAAGACTTTGCCAAAATAAAATTTTGGTAGAGGCACAGCCCTAACACCCTTGAAGAGACTGAGCATATTGAACCTGAAGGTCATCTTAAACTTGTAGTTCACAAGTGAACCCGAAGTTCATATCAAACTTTAAGTTCATAAGAACTTGAAGTTCATAATAAGCAAATAAAGCTAAAAAAAAATATAAATCACCATTACATAATTAATCCACTTTTCTTAGAACCCGGAGTTTTAGTATCTTGTTATTCCCTCTGTGTCAAACCTGAACAAGCTCGATTTTACCGTACTAGACATTTTTGAAAGAAACTGCCTAAAGTGGGTATAAGGTGCTAATATCCACCTTACTGTAAGGAAACTATGAGCAATAATTGAGGCTGACAATCAAACAAATGAAGTTGACAAGGCACTTTCTATGATCTTTATTTGAAAGCATATAAATGAAGCAATTCAAATAGAATACCTTGCTGAAGAGCATCCTCAAACTCTTTTGGTTGGCACTTGAAGCAACCATTAAATGATTATTTACTTTCATAAAGCAAGAAATGATTAGCAAATCCTTCGGTTTCAGGACTTCAAGTCCGTGAGTACAACTCTGAAGTATGTCAAATCCGATCACTACTTAAATTTTGTATGTATGACTTGACTGAGGATTGATCTCCTGGAGATGACTTCCTCAACTTTTCTTGTCTCTAATATGCTCCTACAAAAACAATATGTAGAAAGGAAATTTACTAAGTTCCCAGATCTAATTTCTCCTATATTGCTCGCTAAACAGAATAACGAATTCCTGATAAACAAAAACATCAGACCTGTCCTACTACACGACCCATTTCCTAAATCTAATACAGGGTATGGCAGATTTCAAACATACGAGGTCTGAATAGGGGTCACAATAAGACGAGAAAACCCAAGCATAAAGAAAGAAAGAAAGAGAAATCAAGGTTGCAAAAAGGAAACCATGACAATAATAACACCTGGTTGGCTCCCAAGCCTGACAACTTCAAGAAGATGAATAAGGAGGAGGATCATGCTTCTACTTATATATTCCCCAACATGTTATATCATTGTGGCATTATATACTATTGGTCTCACATCTGTTGTGTACCTGGCCGCATAATAAAAGAGTACAATTCACGACTACAGCAGAGAGAGACCACTATGGTCCATATAGATAATCCATTGGATACTACCTTTCAAGTTGGATACTTCCACCTGCAGATAGAAGAATAAACATACATATAGCCTCATGTGTCTCATGTTTTAGAATTAATAAAATAATAAATCGTAGGTCAATTAGATTTAGAATATTTTTTAATAATAAAGTTTATATCTAAATTATTAATTGAATTTTATATTTTATATATATGTGACCAAATTTATTTAATTTTTGCTTAGGTATGACAACTAGGGAAATTAGATGTCAGATATATAGTACGACTATGCACACTATTCCATAAACAAAAATATTTTTCTAATTTTGTCCCTAAGCAAAATACTCTGACAACCTAACATGTTCATCAAAATTGCATAAAATAGAGGGGCATAAAATTGCTCATTTTATGTTGTGTACTGGTACCCAATTTACCATTAAGGATGTCTTACATTCTCCTATTCTAGAAGAACGCTATTGAGTTTTAAGGATATCATGCAAAATAGTTACTATGTTGTAATGCCCCAGTCCTAAAATATGTAGGACTAGGTACGTAGACATGCCAACCGTATAATAAATATACATAAGCTGTAAATGCAGTATAATCACGGCCAAACAATCTCATCCACAAAATAAAATAATAAAAGATATTATAATTAATATGAATTGTCATTTTACAAGTTTGTTGGGCGGAGACAAATCTATTACCAACTATTATGAAAGAGAAGTAATACATAACAATTGAAAGGATTTGTCAATAGTAGTAAGAACGATCCATGAGCAAGTCATCTTCGAAGGAATAGAGAAGATCATGGCCTTGACTAGAATACCTGCGAAAAGTCAAGAACACACACCTGGGAAATCACCAGGTCCTTAGAGGGACGTAACAAGATACATATAAACATGCCATATAAACTGAATATAAACTGCTCAATAATAATTCAGATCATAACATGGTTAAGTACCTTATCATCGAAGCAATAAACCACTCCTACAACCAAACAAGGACAAGGTGTGGTAAACTAGTCCGCGATAAAATACTGTTCCAAGTCATGGTCAGACATAAGTACACAGAACCAAAAGTACCTATACCTAATGGATAAGGTCACCTAACCACTCTAGGTGTAATGAAATCGATAATAGTGCATGGTCGCATGACCTCCAAGTTAAGTCAAGATAAAAATACCTCAGCAGCGAGTCTAAATACTATATACCATTCCTCAGTATCGAGCGAGTCTATAATATATAGTCTACATATTGTTTTTCAGTGGCGAGCGAGTCTATAATAGATAGGGAGGAGGTCAGTGCCTAATTGTATTCTTCCCACCCAATGTTATAACTCTAATAACTAGTAGTCTTCTATCATGCAATCATATTAGTAGTTATAGCCTAATGCTCGTCCTATATGTATCTCTGGCCAGTTGATACACAAGTCCGAAATCTATATACGACTCGTAACTCATGGCAAATATGTGTCAAGGCCAATGAATACAGGTGGTCTCTTCCTTCTAGGTCAAATGTGCATATAGTAAACAAAGAAATAAAATTTATGACTCAACAGTTACTTGCAATCAAATATGACAAGGAAGCATGATTTTTATTTTGCAGAAAAATAAATAATAATAACTAAATGCATGAAATAAAGTGAGCTAAAGTAAATAGACAGTAATGACAAGGTATCTTTCCTGGAGGTAGTGTACAGAATGGCAACGTCCAATAACTCGAATCGTTAGAATAGTGAAGCAATGAACGCCAACTTCCATGAACGTCCTCGGATGCTGAAATAGACATCACCAACATTTTAGAATAAAATAAATGCCTAAGATTGCCTACCCATAAGTTCAATTTTGGACATAGGAGTAAAATCACAATTTCGGGTCAAATCAGTGTCCGCCGTTGAACCCGCTTTGCACCGAAAAGTATGCCAGTACCTACGGTCTCTAAAGTCATCAAATTATATGTCTACAGGTCCGGTTTGACGATACAAACTCAACCATATGTCCAAAGTTGGATTTTGTGAGCCGTGCACAAATTCGTCCATTGGGCCAGGCCGCAGGCCCGCAAAAAAAGTGTTTCGGTCAACCTTCTCAGAATCAGATCAAACTTGCCTCACATGACCAAAAAGGATATGAGTCCAGCGGTGCAAGTTTTGTCTCGAGATGACAAACATGAACGAAGTTATAGTCTGGTTTCCAAAGAGGCCAATATGGGGTATCTTGACCGCTACGCCTCGATTTCGTCGTGCACGCATAGCAAAATTGAGTTTCGTCGAATTCCACACATCGAAAACATCCATATGCGTCTTTCGATGCTCATGGGTTGTGATCACATCGTCCGGTTTGTCGGGGCGCACATCGTATCGGTAAAAGTTATCGAATTTTATAGTGTAATCAATAAAAAGTAAACTAACAGTGGGGTTTCCAACTCATATATGTTGTCATCAAATCTGTTCAAACAGATTTTTGAACTGGTGATGAATCGACAAAAAATTGCCTTCTAAATAGGGGTTTGGGATTGGTCCTAACTCTGTTTAGGAACAGATTTTTCATCGATGTTTACATCGACTTCCAAGGAAATTAAAGGCTATAGAATTAAATCTATCTGAAGGGGGTTAAAGGGGGTTAGGTTGTCTATGCGTAGGAATTCGTAAATCGAATTTTGATCAAGTAGGTACAAAGAAATTTGACGAAGAATATCGGTACCTGGCTACGTACGCTTGTTGTTACAGCACCTGCTGCTGTACGAAGTGGCTGCCTGTCGACAGAATTCTAGCAATCTACGACGGTCTGCAGCGGATATGAAGAACCAAAAGGTGTGCACACGGCATCAGGCGGTTGAACTGGGTTGTGGGATGGGAATTTTGGCCTGATCTTTGAGGTTCAAAAAAATATTTCTCGGGAAGCAGAGGATTCCAGATTTTGGTTTATAGGGTTTTTTTTAAATCAATTTAAAGTCGATTTTAGATTGGATGTGATTCTAATTGATATATGATAGGATTTGTATCCCACAATTTGATTTGGTTTACAAAGATTTGAAGGAATTTAATCGGGTTTAGGAAGAGAATCCGCTCTGTAACAGAGCTCTCTATTTCTTGCGGGTGAACTAGATAAGGACACGCGAGATTTTAATATCTCGTGATTCATTGGGGTTTTTCCCCCTACTTATTCTTATATTCTAATAACTAGTATACCTAGTAAGAAAAAACATATGTTTCCTAATAAAATTTATAATATATATGTAATACGAAAATTATTCCAATGTATATATACACTTGGTATATATACATCTATAGTGTTATTATAAGGTATATTTAGCACATACACAAATGCATATATTTGCAAACATATATATTTATTTCTTATACATAGGTACATAGATATGTAATACGCACAAAAAATAACAACAAAAAATATATTATCCTTTGAAAAAAGAAATTCCATTTTCCATGTCACGGAAAAAGTATTTGCTACATATCATTTATATAAATAAATTATAAAATTTCAAATATAATTCATAATATAATAGAAATTAATAAGATTTTCCTAATAATAAAAATACATAATAATTAAATAAATTTTTTAGACATCCGAGGGGCTTACAACTAGTAGGCTAGTCAGGGCTAGTAATGCCATATTGTCTAGTCAATATGCATAATAAACAAAATTTAAGCACGACTAAGACTATATTTATAATTTAAATAACAAAATTATTCAAAAAAATTATTTAAGTAAAATAAAATTAAAAAATCCTTGAAAATTTTGGGGGTTTACACATGCTGAGACTGTTGGAGTGGGTGGGGTTCCCAACCTATGTGGAGAAGACCCCGGAGTGCGACGAGCGCCGTTCGTGTGTCGAAGAAGCTCGGGAAGTAGGCGACGGAGTTGCTGCTTCTGCTGCTGGAGCTGCTGGAAGCAGGGGATCCGAGTTCGGGCCGAACTCGGTCCCATGGCGAGTTCGGGCCGAACTCGGTCTGGCCGTTCCAGGGTTTGGCCATCCATTGCTGGTTGCCCCACACAGAGTTCTGGCCGAACTCTGTGTGTCGGGGGGCTGAAGCGGATTTCAGGATGAGTTTTCATCATTGGATCTAATCCAACGGTCCAGGTTGGTTGCGGGATTAGGGAGATATATTGAGTTTTCTCAACCCTAATTCAGAATCGCATTATCGTATTGGACAACACAAGTTTGAGAGAGAAGGAGGCAAGAGTGCCATTACAACTTCGGAGAAGAAGACGGAGGATTGAAGGTCGTTTTCGAAGGAGATCGTGTTCGGGTAATCTCTACTCGTCGTTCTCGCCCTTCGTAGCCTTGTAATCATTGTTCTTATCTCTGAGTGTTGTGGGGATCCGATTTGGATCGGGAGGAGTTTGTAGAGGGTGTAATTCTTCTATTTCATTAGTGGAGGCTTCTCAGGGTTGGACTCCGATCGTCCCGTAGTTTTTCCCGCAAGGGTTTCCACGTCAAAAATTCTCTGTGTCTGCGTGGTTGTTTTTGTGTGCTTGTTTTGGGTTCGTGCGTTGTTTGCTCGGTCCTCTCGCAGGTACTCTCCGGTTTGGAGAAAGGTTTCCGCGCTTCTTTCCCAACAAAGTGGTATCAGAGCTTTGGGTTCAAAGGGTGTCAGGAGTTGACAGAGGAACCAGAGAGGAGAGATGGACGCGAAGCCGGTGCGCATGGTGAACCTCAATGGCACAAACTATCATTATTGGCGGAGCAAAATGAAGGATTTGCTATTTGTCAAGAAGCTGCATCTACCTGTGTTTGCAACCGAGAGGCCCAGTGATAAATCCGAGGAGGACTGGAAGTTCGAGCACATACAGGTGTGTGGGTACATACGGCAGTTTGTTGATGAGAACGTGTACAATCACGTTGCCAATATTGAGCACGCGAAGACGTTGTGGGATAAGCTGGAATCCTTGTATGCGAAGAAGACCGGGGTAAACAAGTTGTTCCTGATCCGAACGATGATGGGTCTGCGGTACAAGGATGGGGCGTCTATTTCGGATCACTTGAGTGGGTTCCAGGGCGTGGTTGACCAGCTATCTTCTATGGGAGTCAAGTTCGACGACGAAGTTCAGGGACTGTGGCTGCTGTGTATATTGCCAGACTCGTGGGAGACCGTACGAGTATCTATGATCGCTTCTGCTCCAGAGGGCGTGGTCAGTCTGGAGTTTGCCAAGAGTGGGGTGTTGAATGAAGAGATGCGGAGACGTTCTCAGGGCACTTCATCCACATCCCACCACTCAGAGGCACTTGTTTCAGAGAGCCGCGGAAGGGGCAAAAGCAGGGGTCCAGGTGGTGGCAGAGACAAGAGCAGGGGAAGTCCAAAGGTCGGTACGAGGACTCAGAGTGTTATCATTACGGTAAGAAGGGCCATATCAAGCAGAATTGTTTCGCTTGGAAGAGAGAGAAGAAGGGCGACAAGGGGAAGCAAGAAGAGAACACTACAGCGGCGGCCTCGATGCATGGAGGCGATGTGATCGTCGTAGGTGATGAGGTCATTACTAACCTCGCCTGCGATGACAATTCTTGGCTGGTGGACTCAGGGGCTTCAGCACATGTATCTCACAATAGGGCACTGTTTGCCACTTATACGACAGGCGACTGTGGCGTGTTAAAGATGGGCAACGGAGATGTGTCGAAGACGGTTGCCGTTGGAGATGTGCATTTGAGAACGAAGACGGGTGCGGTTCTTGTTCTCAAGGATGTTTGTCATGTCCCTGATATCCGTTTCAACCTGGTGTCGGTTGGAAGGTTGGATGACGAGGGATTCTTCAGTCTCTTCGGGAATAGTCAGTGGAAGCTTTCCAGAGGTTCGATGGTGATTACCAGAGGAAGCAAGAAGTCCGGTCTCTACTATATGGAGGGGAGCGCAGAGGGGGCACAGGAGGTGAACGCAGTCAGTGACGCATCTACCGAGTTGTGGCACAGGCGGCTCGGCCATATCAGCGAGAAGGGGATGAGCTACTTGGTGAACAGGAAAGTGATTCCGGGGCTCAAGTCTACAAAGTTGGAGAAATGCACGCACTGTTTGGCTGGGAAGCAAAGTAGGGTGTCTTTCCAGAGTCACCCAAGTTCGAGGAAGCCGGCGTTGCTCGAGTTGATTCACTCGGATGTCTGCGGTCCTATGAAGGTAAAATCTCTTGGTGGTGCTTCTTACTTTGTGACTTTTATTGATGACTGTTCCAGGAAGGTTTGGGTCTATGCCTTAAAGACCAAGGATCAGGTGCTACCTACTTTCAAGGAGTTTCAGGCCTCTGTTGAAAGGAAGACGGGCAAGAAGTTGTTGTGTGTTCGGTCCGACAATGGCGGCGAATACATCGGTCCCTTTGATGCGTATTGCAGAGAGCAAGGGATACGACACCAGAAGACTCCGCCAAAGACACCTCAGCTCAATGGTGTAGCGGAGCGCATGAACAGGACACTGATGGAGAGGGTGCGGTGTTTGCTGTCAGAAGCAAACTTGTCGGGCAGTTATTGGGGTGAGGCTCTTCTCACAGCTGCTTATATTATTAATTTGTCTCCTAGTGCTCCTTTGCAGGGTGATGTGCCTGACAAAGTATGGTACGACAAGGAGCCATCATACAGTCACCTGCGGGCGTTTGGTTGTAAAGCCTTCGTGCATGTACCGAAGGACGAGAGGACCAAACTTGAGCCGAAGACGAGGCGATGCGTCTTTGTCAGCTACGGTCGGGATGATTTTGGCTATAGACTCTACGATCCAGTGGAAGAAAAGCTCTACAGAAGCAGGGACGTGGTGTTCGTCGAGGATCAGACCATGACCAACACTCAGGATTCCGAGACGCCTTCTGAGGCTGAGGAATTGCCTGAGTTAGAGTCATTTCGCTTCGAGCAGTTTCCAGAGGACATCGCGGAGGATCCAGTTATGGGGGAGCCGGTACATGGAGTTGCTCCCAACCTTGATCATCAGCCTGCTGATGGTGGTCAGGGTGTCCCTCAGGAGGATGAGCATGCCGGGGAGGCAGTTCCTGAAGGGGAGGAGGCTGTTGGTATACAGCCAGCACCAGTGGCTCCACTGAGAAGGAGCAACAGGGATCGTCGACCATCTACGAGATACTCGTCGGATGAGTATGTGCTATTGACTGACGGGGGAGAGCCCGAAAGTTTCGCAGAGGCTATGGAAGACGAACACAGGCAGGAGTGGATGGTGGCTATGCAGGAGGAGATGAGCTCCTTGCACACCAATTCTACTTATGATCTGGTACGGTTGCCAAAGGGCAAGAAGGCTTTGAAGAATCGATGGGTGTTCAGAGTGAAGCAGACGGATGATCTACTCGCCCTCGATACAAAGCGAGGCTGGTAGTCAAGGGCTACGGTCAGCGGAAAGGCGTGGATTATGATGAGATCTTTTCGCCTGTCGTCAAGCATTCGTCTATTCGGGTGGTGCTAGCATTAGCAGCCAGTTTCGACTTGGAGGTCGAGCAGATGGACGTGAAGACGGCATTCCTCCACGGTGATCTTGAGGAGGAGTTATACATGGAGCAGCCGGAGGGATTCTGTGAGAAGGGCAAGTCACATTTGGTCTGCCGGTTGAGGAAGAGCTTGTATGGTCTGAAGCAGGCTCCGAGGCAGTGGTACAGAAAGTTCGAGTCGTTTATGGGGGAGCATGGTTATGCACGGACGACGTCGGACCATTATGCATTTGTGAGGTACTTTGTCGATGATGATTTTATCATCTTATTGCTCTATGTTGATGATATGCTATTAGTGGGTCGGAATGCCACTAGGATAGCGGAGTTGAAGCGCCAACTGGGCACGGCCTTCTCTATGAAGGATTTGGGCACAGCGAAGACTATTCTTGGGATGGAGATCAGCCGAGAGAGAGAGAGTCCAAGTTGCTACACTTGTCCCAAAAGAAGTACATTCACCGGGTACTTCAGCGTTTCGGGATGGACGGGTCGAAGAAAGTGAGTTCCCCCCTCGCGGCTCACTTTAAGCTCACTGAGGAACAGTGTCCATCTACCGAGGACGAAAAGGAAGATATGGAGCGGGTTCCATATGCCTCAGCTGTGGGAAGCCTTATGTATGCCATGGTGTGTACGAGGCCAGATATTGCTCATGCAGTTGGTACGGTTAGCAGGTATCTTTCGAATCCTGGAAGGGTACACTGGAGTGCGGTCAAGTGGATTCTACGATATCTTCAGGGCACTGCTGGTTGGAGACTTTCCTTTGGTGGTGACGAGCCGAAGCTGGTTGGGTATACCGACGCTGATATGGCTGGAGATGTAGACACGAGGCGATCGACTTCAGGCTACGTGATGATGTTTGCGGGAGGAGCAGTATCGTGGCAGTCGCGGTTGCAGAAGTGTGTTGCCTTGTCGACGACGGAGGCGGAATACATTGCGGCGACGGAGGCTTGCAAGGAGCTGTTGTGGATGAAGAAGCTGTTGCAGGAAATGGGACTGAAGCAAGAGCAGTATACTTTGTTTTGCGACAGTCAGAGTGCTATCCATCTTGTGAAGAATTAGACGTTTTATAGCCGGTCCAAGCACATCGAGACTCGGTATCATTGGATACGGGATGTGGTTGAGAAGAAGGACACGGAGCTTGAGAAGGTGCATACAGATGACAACGGAGCTGATATGTTCACGAAGATTCTACCAAGGGGGAAGTTTGAGTACTGCAGGCAGATCGTCGGGATGACGACGTCCTCCCCATAGTTGTGAAGGGGAAGATTTGTTGGAGTGGGTGGGGTTCCCAACCTATGTGGAGAAGACCCCGGAGTGCGACGAGCGCCGTTCGTGTGTCGAAGAAGCTCGAGAAGTAGGCGACGGAGTTGCTGCTGCTGCTGCTGGAGCTGCTGGAAGCAGGGGATCCGAGTTCGGGCCGAACTCGGTCCCATGGCGAGTTCGGGCCGAACTCGGTCTGGCCGTTCCAGGGTTTGGTCATCCATTGCTGGTTGCCCCACACAGAGTTCTGGCCGAACTCTGTGTGTCGGGGGGCTGAAGCGGATTTCAGGATGAGTTTTTATCATTGGATCTAATCCAACGGTCCAGGTTGGTTGCGGGATTAGGAAGATATATTGAGTTTTCTCAACCCTAATTCAGAATCGCATTATCGCATTGGACAACACAAGTTTGAGAGAGAAGGAGGCAAGAGTGCCATTACAACTTCGGAGAAGAAGACGGAGGATTGAAGGTCGTTTTCGAAGGAGATCGTGTTCGGGTAATCTCTACTCGTCGTTCTCGCCCTTCGTAGCCTTGTAATCATTGTTCTTATCTCTGAGTGTTGTGGGGATCCGATTTGGATCGGGAGGAGTTTGTAGAGGGTGTAATTCTTCTATTTCATTAGTGGAGGCTTCTCAGAGTTGGACTCCGATCGTCCCGTGATTTTTCCCGCAAGGGTTTCCACGTCAAAAATTCTCTGTGTCTACGTGGTTGTTTTTGTGTGCTTGTTTTGGGTTCGTGCGTTGTTTGCTTGGTCCTCTCGCAGGTACTCTCCGGTTTGGGGAAAGGTTTCCGCGCTTCTTTCCCAACAGAGACCACCAAAGAAAATAGAGTGGAGTATCTTTATATTACTTCTAATGCATACGCACATAATCGTATCTTGGAAAACATGGCCCATCTCTTGAATGTGTTGTACTCTACAACCATTCGAGCGATAGAGGCCCATCACGTGATCAGCCTTTCTTCGACCAAGATGAGTTTGTTCATGCTTTGGCATAACCGTCTGAGTTGCCTGAGTCGAGACTTGATGTGTCGCTTCCTGAAATTTATTCATGAACATCACGTTACTTTGTAAGGATCTTGTGTATTCCAATACGCTTTGCCAATCATATACTTTAGGAAATATGAATACTAGACCGTCCCCCGCAATGATACATTTTGACCCTCCATCTTTTCTATAATAGATACAAGGGGATATCTGTAAACCGACCGAAACACCACACATACCATTTAAATATCTTATTCTATTGGTTGATGCATGAATTTGTTGGTCACATGTATGCCTGTTGTCCACAAGAAATACTGTATTTGCAAAACTCTTGGCACAACTAGTTAAGTTATAGGCTCACTACCCAGATTAGCAGATATAAGTCCATAAGACTTAAAAGTGTTGGAGGATTCATGTCAAATACATTTGATTACTATTGCTTGTCCCTTGGGATTGAAGTTGAACACCCAGTTCCCTATGTTAATACCTAAAATGGTCTTGGAGAAGCATTTCTTAAGTGTATCGAGTCGATCGTTAAGACTTTGATGATGCAAACCAAACTATCTAATTTTGCGTGAGGCAATATAACACATAAACATGTTAGTTTGTAACCCCCTAAATTTTTGGAAATCTTTTTATTTATTAGAATAACTACGATATATATACGGTCAGAGTATATATATATATATATATATATATATATATATATATATATATATATATATATATATATATATATATATATATATATATATACTATTCGTAAAAAAATTATCCCATGTTTTCCAAACTTTCAAAATATTATTTTTCATTTAATTTTTATTTAGAAAATAAATTGTCTTAGAAATTTATAAAAGAAAATCATATTTATTTTAAAATAATAAAATATTTTTGTTAAATTATTTAAAATAGAATTTTGGATTTATATAAATATATCTTAATCTTTTCTGATAATTATCAAATACAGTTTAAATGATTTTGATAATACTAACTGTTAATTTAAATTATGATTTTGTAATCAATTATTAATCAGATTAGAAATTTATTTGATTTCAATTTATCTATAGGTTTATCTATTGAGGTTTCTAGGATTCTATATCCTAATCTAGTTAGGAGTTTCCTTAATCTATTTAAGGAGGGTCGATTTTCCTTATTTCTCTCCCATACACAAATAATTACCAAGCCGTCCACCTCCCCCATAAACCATCTAGCCAACATCCATTACCATCAATATTGTATCCGTGCATCGTGTCCAACAATTATCTTCCACTATTTTTTGTTTACAATTTACCCATCCTCGTGTGCGACACGCCGGATACGATTCCATAAATTGACACATCAATTTCCTCATGTCTGATAATTCTGGACACAGGCACATCAAACTTGACACACCAAAACCCTAACCTAACCACCCGGTCGGCCTACACGGGGGCCACTATTACCACAGCCACCCATCTTCCCTAACCCAGGCCTCAGCCACTTTCGACAATACCCGCATCCATCACCCCGGCCATCGCCACCGCCTCCGTGGATGTAAGCACCCTAATTTTTGGAGATTTTTTTATTTATTTTATATGATATTTATATATTAAATCATATTTTATTTAATTATGGCTATATAGGCACTTTGTCGTAGCTTTGATTTTTGAAGCACAATGTTGACCAATTCCTCGAAACAAGTTCCATGTTCGTGTTCTAGATGAGTCCACCTTCATTTTGGTATGTTATGTCACACTCAAACATATTTCCTTGCACTATATCTTTCTTGCACAACTTTGGGATCAAAATAGTCATGTTATCCTTTGCCGTATTTCGATGTATTTTTTAATTATGATTTGAGGCCCAAACTCGATCCAAACTTTTCGACCCAATATATGGTTTTGACCTATTTTGAGTCTACTACACACATGCCAATGGTGTGCCACTCAATTGAGTTCACTTGTACTACTTATTTTCAAATGACACACAAGACCAAATACTAGACTTATTGGCTCAAATCGATCCAAATAATTCTACCTACCCAAAACTAGTCCAAGTAGGGTTTCGTAGAGCCTATTCTATGGTACCCTAACCTATTAGACATATATTATACTAATTTTTATGAATTAAATGAAAGCCATATTGATTTAAATCTATTTTTTAAATCAACTCCATAACAACCTTTCTAATTTGGACCCAATCAAATCTCTTTGAGATATACATTTGATTTAAACTATCAAATCTCCTCCAAATCCCACCATACCAAATCCTAACCAATCCAACCCTTTCAACTACCATATTTTATATTTAAACTCACAATTCTGTCCGTACAAAATCCCTTCCTCTCCTAAAAATGAGCGCACCCCTTCTCTTCCTTTTTTGTGCATTTTTGTGTAACAAAAAAGAAACCCCCTTTGGCCAACTTCTTCCCTTCCACCACCTTCTTCGCCTTCCCAAGACCTTCCCCTAATGTCCTAGCAAGTCCCTAAGGAGCCATGACAAGTTCGTAAAGTGGTGCGAAGGCTAGAAGTCACCCGAAGAATAGGTTTCAAATCTGAATTCAGTCCAGCAGGTACGTTATTTGCATCTAGGGTTTCGTGTACTTTTCGATATCATCTTCTCATGAAACCAAAACTAAAGAAAATATATTTGTGTCTGTTTTCATGTCCAACTGGCCATTCACAGGGTTCTTTATGGTTTGTCCGGGGCGTTCGTTCTATAAAAATGTGTCCAGACTGAACCAAATCTTTCGTGTGTAAGTTTTCGTCAACTTTCGGACCACTTTGACACTTCCTATATTTTTGGTAAGAATTTAGACATCCTAAGCATTCCATTCAATATACTTTTGCAAAATTTTACTAAGGTTTACTATTTCTATAAAATCTGAACTTGTCATCGTAATGCCGGAACACCTAAAACTCATAAATTCTATGTGTCCAAATGTTTCGGAACTTCATGAGACTTGTCTAAATTAATTGTTGTGTACCTTTCGATATGGAAAACCTATTTTTACCTATTTATCAGTATTTTAGAATTATATTATGTTAAGAAATTATTGCTTTGGAAACAAAACTTTGGACAAGTCAATGAATATTGATGTTGGATCAAAAATTTTCTACGAATAAAATAGGCTAAATATTATTATAAATTATTTATAAATAATTTTCCAGAAATAAATAAAAAATTTATGTTATAACAATATTACTTTACCATATAGATTTAATACTAGATTGATATGATAGTTTGATACTAGTTTCTTTATAAATAATGTAGTCTAAATATTATTATAAATATTTTAATATATTTTTCCAGAAATAAATATTATATGTTTAATTTATAAAAAAAATTATTTTATTATATTAATTTACTACCATATATGATTGATAGGGTCATATATATAGTAACTGTTAGTTTAGTAAATTATGTCAAGTAGGGACTATATATAGTAAGTCTATAAATAATATGTGCTAAGGCATAGATATAACTAATAGATAGAATTATTTATTTTAGGAGTACGTGACGGTATTAGCGAGGATCCCGGAGTCGGACTATCGTATACACACTTAGAGACTACATGTAATAGTACCTTGCCAATGTCACAGTTCATGTTCCTTCCCTTTATTGTTGTTTTATTCCTATAGTTGGATATAGGAATAGTCGATACTTTGCGTCCATATTGTATTCGGGTGTCGATGATATCTTTTAGTCATCAATTATCGACAATAATCATTACGTGTACTTTATTCATTTTTATTGACACAATAGACCACATGACATCGACACAGATCTTGATACGGAGTTTACATGAGTATTTGTGGTTATGGACTTCGTGATAGGACATTAGATTGATAAATGCACTTGTGACTTGTTATACTGGACTGGACTTGACTTGCTAGTTCTAGACATGGGGTGGGAAAAACATTACCATAATATATATATATATATATATATATATATATATATATATATATATATATATATATATATAAAGAAATATATATATAAAGAAATATATATATAAAATATATATATATATATAAAGAATGGAGTTCGAGCCCCAGTGGAGGCGAGTTTGCCACAATTACCCATATATATATATATATATATATATATATATATATATATTATATATATACATATATATATACATATATATATATATATTTTTTTTTATATATATATATATATATGTATATGTAATGTATATGTATATGTATAGTTAATATACATACCTACATATACCTATACAATTACATATATATATATATATATATATATATATAGTATAAAAAAATGTAGATATATATATTATCTCTATATATATTATATATATATATATATATATAAAAAAAATGATATGTATATGTATATGTCTAGTGTATATAGATATATATATTATATATATATAAAATATATATATATATATATAATATATATATATATATTATATATATATATTAATATATATATATATAAAAAAAATACTAACATATATATATATACATATATATATATATTATATATATATATGTATAGATATTATGTATATATATATATATATATATGTTATGTATTTTTTTAATATATATATATATATATATATATAGATTATATATATATATAATATAACATATATATATATATATATCTAATATATATATATATATATATATATATATATATATAAAGTGGATCAAAAGCCCCCCTTAGAAAACCCCTAAAAACCCACCCTCACTCTAATCCATAATTTAATGTTAATATTAATGTTATATTAATGTTAATGTTAATATTAACATTAATACTAAATTAACATTAAACTTAATATTAAAATTATATTAACATTAACATACATTAACACTATATAAAAATAAAAAAAATAATATTAACATTAATATTAACATTAACATTAATATTAAGAATTAGAGTGAGGAGGGTTTTAGGGGTTTCTAAGGGGGGCTTTTGATCCGCTCATATATATATAGATATATATATATATATATATATATATATATATATATATATACAAGCAATGGGTAATTGTGGCGAAATCGCCTCCACTGGGGCTCGAACTCCGACCACTTGGGCTGCATGCACTCTCTTAACCACAATTACCCATTGCTTGTATATATATATATATATATATTATATATATATATATATAATATTATTTTTTTTTTCTTTGTATATATATTATATATAATATATATAATATATATATATATATCTATATATAATTATATATGTTGAAACAATGGGTAATTGTGGCGAACTCGCCTCCACTGGGGCTCGAACTCCGGCCACTTGGGCCGATTGCATCTCTTTTAACCACTAGGCTAGAGGTCATTTGCTATATATATTATATGTCCCTAAGGCACTAGCCTAGTGGTAGTGCGGGGGGCCGCTCAAAACACAGGTCTTGGGTTCCAATCCCCCCCGGACGGCTGGGTGGCTTTATAATAGCCATATATATTTAGATATATATATATATATATATGAAGCGGATCAAAAGCCCCCTAGAAAACCCCCTAAAAACTCCCCCCACTCTAATCCGTAATTTAATGTTATATTAATGTTAATATTAAGTTAATCTTAATATAATTTAATATTAACATTAAATACTAAAATTAACATTAAACTTAACATTAAATAATATTAACATTAACATTAACTTTAACATTAATATTATTAATATTAAAAAAATTAAAAATTAACATTAACATTAACATTAATATTAACATTATATAAAATTAATATTACGAATTAGAGTGAGGGGGGTTTTTAGGGGGTTTTCTAAGGGGACTTTGATCCGCTCCCATATATATATATATATATATATATATATATATATATATATATATATATATAATAATTACTCGTAATATAAAAAATGGCGACGCTCGGGCGACCGATCCCTGTTAGGGTTTTGGTGAAGTCGACCTCCCTACCCCCCGACCCCCCGATCTGCTCGCGGGGAGGGGGCCTCGTCGGCTGGGGGGACCGGGGGGGGGGGGGGGGGAGACGACCGCTTGGCGGTCCAGGCGGCGGCAGCAGCGGGACCCCCACGCGGGGGAGGGGGTCGGGAGGCACCGGCGGGACTCCCCAGGCGTGGGGGGGGGGGGTCGGAAGGCACCGGCGGGACCCCCCCAGGCGGGGGCGGGGGTCGGGTGGAAGCGGAGGCAGCGGGGCTGGGCCCAGCGACCCAGGCCGGCTGGCGGCGGCGGAATCACCCCACGCGGGGGGAGGGGGGCTGGTGGCGGCGGCGGGTCCCCTTGACGGGGAGGGGTCGGGCGGAGGCGTGGCGGCACTTCCGGAGGAGAGGCTTCCGTTTTCGAGTTCGGGTCTGGAGGGGACAACACTGGGGATGCCGGCTGGCATACTGTGACGAGACGACGGACTGGAGGACGGAGAGGGGCACAGTCCCAAGTTTCGAAAAGGGCGGGGCCAAAAAATTATGGAATCGATCCCTGATCGGTGCTATGGATCCCCGGCGCGTGGGGGGCATGATGCAATCTGCTCCGGGTTGGAGGCCTAAGACGACGGCGGCGAGAAGGCAAAGGGTTATTGCTACTGATACCGACAAGACGGCAGGGTCCTGTTAACCCTCCGACCAGGATGCACGCTGAGGAGCGGAGGCCTCGGTCATGGAAAGAGGTCTGCACGCCAGTGACTGAGAAAAGCCCGATGTCGATGGAGTTTGTCCCACCGATGTCGGTTGGAGGAGGCCTTCGGGCGTATTTTCCCGCTGAAGAAATAGCATTGTTTTCGAATTCTGGAAGAACACTCTGGTGTTGTATAGTTAGGGAACAAGCCATTTTATGGCCAAATTTGGGTTATACGGAGCGGATCTGGAGACCCAAAGGTAGCATAGAATTCTTCTCTCGGGAGAACGGTTCTATTATGTCAAATTTGGATTAGCGGAGGATGTGTTAGGATCCTTCAGGGGGGCCTTGGTCATTGATGGGAGACTAATTATACTGAAGGAGTGGATGCTGGAGTTGAGGGTGAGAAGGAGGTGCTGAACGCTATCCCCATCTGGGTCAGATTTCCTGAGTTCCCAGTAAAGTATTGGAAATCCCGCTTCTCTGCGACTTGCCAGTCTTGTGGAAAAGCGATCAAAGCAGACGAGGCCACTACTTTTCGTATAAGACTGATGTATGCCAGGGTCTTCGTGGAGATCAAGGCGGGCTCAGAGCTACCGAGTATGCTTGAGTATCAGGTACCGTCTGGAGAGGTTCTGACACAGGCGGTAGAGTATGACTGGGTCCCCCCATGTGTTCTACTGTGAGTGCTTTGGGCACACTACCAGCGTGCAAATACAAGGGAAAGTAGACTGCCAGGCCACAGGCGACTCGGACGGAGGCACCTGGGAAGGAGAAGACCCCAGTCACTTGCCAGGGGAGACGAAACCAGCCAGACATATGGAGGAGGACACAGGGATGGAGGTTGATAGGAGGCTTGAGTCAGGATCACCGCAGAGACATGATAGTACGTAGGGGCACTGGTCCGTTCAGGCCACAGAGGACCATCGTGACCAGGGGTATAAGCGCGGCTGGAGGTAGTCAGATGGTGACGGAGGCCTCCTCGGTGATCATGGTGTACAACAGCAGGAAAAGGTACGCTCCGGCCACACGGGAGGTATCCCTGAGGCGAGGGATATG